>CM049378.1:9477297-9644397 GCA_026937815.1 Etheostoma perlongum | reverse complement strand
ACCAGCCGTATAATAAACTGCGTCGTTAAGTAGGTCTTACATTAATTAAATTAGGAGAAAAGTAAAAGCTTATTGTTATTACACCTTGCATTGATTAAATTATACTTGTTTTAGGGAGCACGTAATATGAATCCAGTTCCTACCACAAACTCCACCTAGGACCAGAATGAGAAGCTGGGAATGTTTGGAGTGACACATGTCTTAGCTATTGATGGATTCAGCAGAAAAATTGTTAAGCCCGAATCCACAATGCCTACATCTCGCCTTATGTCTCTGTGTCTGCTTACAGTAACTCTAGACTTTGATCAAATCATTGACATTTCAAGCAAACCCCTCAGACTACTGCTGTAATTTGTGTCAGTGTGTGTGTGACTGTGAGGCGACCTAAAAACACTAACGATAAATTCGTAGGCTACATGTTGAAAGTTAGTAACATAACAGAGAGAAAAAAGAAATGAGTCGTTCCGTGTTTGCTTCTTCTAGGCCTATTAGCGAGTTTAATTGTGTACGAGGGATAACAGTAAGGCGTGTGAGGGACTCTGTCTGTATTGTATTATATCGTTAATATATTAAAATAATCGATTCATAACCCGTTACAAAATCTACAGGCGCATTCTATTTCTATAGCAGCTTGTTACTGTTGTTCTTTTTCTCTCATGGGTTCCCTTGTTATAGGCCCTGTCTGTTGTTAATGTGATTTGTTTCCTTTTTGTTAAATATGTTTACAACAAAAATGCTCTAAAGTAACAGTTTGTCTCTAGGAAATAACTGAGTCTTGTTTTACATGACAGATGACGTCAATGAAAAGGCAAAGAGTATTGAATGAAACGTCGGAGCAGTATTGTTGATCAGAATTCTGAGTTACCCTTTTGTGTCATTGGGTGATCACCAATTGACACTAGCTATCTATGTAAAAACAGTGTAATGGGACTGTGGTTCATTTCTGTACACTCAGCATCAACTGGTTAAATTGGTTTTAAAAAGGGGTTCGAGGGCCAATGGTTATAAAAACATCAGTTATTAGATGGTGCGTATTTTTGTTGGCTATGCGGCTAGTCACATAACTTTGTTTTACTTTTGTTGAAGTGAATAATCAGTTTTTTAACAAGGACTAAACGTGTTAGATGGACTTATTGAAAACACATTTGACTTTCAATACAATTATCGTTATTGCTTTGTTTCATGTTTAAAAGCTGGAGTAACTTTGGTAAACTGTTGGTTGTTTGATTGTTTGTTTCACTAGTTATCCCTTGTACTGTAGTTCTTGCAAAGAATATCACCATCTTCTACAAAATATCCAGGAATAGACAAGTGTTCATTGCAAAACAATAGATTGCAATACTAAAAAATACTGCATCCTCACAAAAGAGCATTATTTTTTTTGATAACTTTCACATATTGTGTCTGTTTTTATGTTGGAATGATGTATAGTGGAAGATCAGGAGACCTGGGCAGGAGTTGTGAGAGAAGGCAATGCACAGATGAAGACATCATACCACAATAATGTGTGTGGGTATGTCTGTATAACCTGTTCAACAAATAAAAAAAAATGTCCATGTATGTTATTGTCATTAGGTATTTGTATGATGCCAAATTTTCCAAACACCTGCAGTGAAGAAGTGATACCACATCTCCCTTCCTGCTGCTGTCAGACTTTATACATCAACACTGCTCCAAGTAGACTACACACACCCTATGTGACAATTTACTCATGTGCAACATCCTATCTACACCTTATGCAATATCAATAACTCCTTTGCAATACTGTGAATACGGTGTTATTAAACATTCTGTCTGTATCCTTAACTGTTTAACTGCTTTTATTCATGCATTTTTTTTACGGATCGCGTTTGTCATTTTTCCCTTTGGTGCAGTATCACTGAAAATGTTCCCACTGTGGGATTAATTAAGGATTTTATCTTATTTAAAATGTTTTTGTATATGTTAGTATTTTTTCAGATCTCTCAATTGCCATGATGACCAAAGAGGACATGTGGGACATGCGGAAACCTGCCATATTCCCAAGTCATTTGCCCGTGCCAAATCATCTGTGGTAAGTTTACAAAAATCTTAATTGAAAATGGGAGATGGAAGTAAAGAGGGCAGCATAAAATGGCACCTTTGGTGTTGAAGAAAAAAATACTTTTTAAATCATTGAGACTACCATGAAACCTTGATGTTAGCCCTTTTAGAGAATATTATGGCATATTTTATGGGACAATGTATAACAAATGCTATTTAAAGCTTTCATTTAGAAAGTGATCCTAAATACATATTGTCAGAATGGCGCTTTAACAGTGGTTGAGGCTAGATGGGATACAGCTACGGTGACAAAACAACAGTTAAAATTAGGTACCAAAACAGTAGTTCAGTTCAGGAAACAGATTGGGATTTGAATTAAAACTCTAGAAAAAGCGGAGCGTGTTTTCCTGGGTTGAAAGATAACAAATATGTCATTATATTAGTCTAGATTTAGCAAAAACTTTGGCCGTAGCTGTATTCTTTCTAGTAAACAACCCACCTGTTGTGGATCTTGAACTTCATCCAAATGTTAACAAACTGCATTTGGGCCTTACTGTTCAATTATATTCTGAATTACTTCTGAGGAAAAGTTTGAAACATTTGGTTTGCCATATTCTACTTGATTGGTCTTCTATTCACATCTGCAAAAAAAAAAACTTGCGTTACATTCTCAACCACTTCCTAAAAACAAAGCGATTAAATTAAAAAAAATACTTCCATGCATTAAAAGATACATCTTTAAATAACGCACTTAACCCAAATCTTTTGTTTTGCCACAGCTGCAGCACAGAGGAATCCTACTTTCCTGAGTCCGAAGCCAAGTAGGCCATCAAGGACCCCTCTCCCCCCACGACCGGCAACAGACTGGAGAAGAGGCTGGAGCAGAGACACCCTTTTTTAGCTACTGAAATAATTGACATTATGATACACAGTGGACAATATAGTGTGATAATTAGTTTTTTCTTCTCCAACATGTACACACTGCTGTTGTGAAGCAGGGATACACAGCTCACGAGTGTGTAGTCAAAAGAAAGAAATATTGTATATTTCAGGACTCCTACAAATTAAGAAAAATAATTGCTCAATTAGTGTCTTTGGGTTCAAATAACATTATCATGATTCCATTGGCATCCAAAAATGGATAAATTGACGTTTTTTCTTAACTGATTCTGATTGGGTATCACCTGGAACACAGCCAATAATCGAGACACAACCACAAAACAAGAGAAAACAACTTAAGCCGTTGCACACCTTCCCAGGAAATGTGCATGCCCCAGCTCTTTGCCTAAGGGGAGGCTTACAGTGGCAGACTTAAAAAAAAATAAAATAAAATAAAATAAAATAACTGGTTTAAGCTTTAATAGTGTTTTTGTACATTAGTCCTTAGTATAGACAAAAGTAGGATATTATCTCAAAATATAGCTACATGATCATTTTTTCGTATTTTCAGAATAGCTTTTAATGTGTTAGTGTGCTGTTTTCTATAATAATTTGAACTATGTAAATTTTTTGTACCCTTAAAAGTGCTTCATAAATAAAATGTATTATAAGTAATTGTGTATGACTTATGTCTTACTTTAGCAATTCATGTAATTTAGTAAAGATATTTAAGTAATTTTGTGTGACCTAACTGACCAGTTCTGTTAAATTGGTTAATGCAGGATCATTGATCGGCACATCTATTCTACGAATAACACATAAAAATGTGGCTGAGCTCGCATCTTGGGACGATGTATGTATAATGGGTAGAGAAGGTTTATGAATAAAAATGTTAATGTAAATGATTTTCATTATTTTATACGTTACATGTAGGGTGAGCCTGCATTGTACGACGTATTTTACTTTAGAACGGTAAATGGCCTGTCTGTTTGCGTATTATATGGGTTAAAACGATGTAAATGGTAGCTCGAACGCTCGAAATAAACAGCGCTTGAGAACGATGTAAATTTTGCATCTGTACGACGTATTTCCTTCCAAACGATCCAAAGTGCTATGCCACCTGTGGCTTTGTACCCAGATTCCCCTAAATCCTGATCTGGTAACATATGATATAGGCCTACGTTAAAACGATGTTTATAAGCCTGAATCTGTATTATGTATGACATACGTTAGAACGATGTAAATATATACATCATGGAAAAGAGCGGCTGCATGTCGCTGAAACGTCTAGCAGCGACGTCTCGGGGACGTCGTACCAGTGAGCAAACAAGCAAACTAGGCCTACTACAAATCCCCGCCGTTTTTTGATTACATCGCCAATACGTCGTGGAAACGTAGGTGTGCTTAATGGGGACTACTGTGACTTTGACTGTAATACTTAGACTACTGAGATTTTGTCATGTTAACGAGGTTGTAATGTAAACTTTATAGCATTCACCTATAAAAATCATATACAGTAGGCTAATGTTACTGTGTAATCTAAAGTACTGTAAATAACTGTAGATTTCACAGCCATTATGTAAGCTACAGTGAGTCTATAGTTGGTGCATTTAGCCTTGGCATTCTGTTAAGAGCTAATGTTAACTCATTTAACTAAGTTACAGTTACAATAAAAAACAATAGACTGTTAAATCATGTGTATTCTCCTAGATAATGAATTAAGTTCCATTACATGCTAGTGTGCATAACTATGAGGGGCTCAAATGGAAATTGATAATTGTTTCTCTCTTTTTTTTCAGAAAAAGGAGTGCTGACAGTCACGATGGCATGTGCACCCACCCAATGCCCCAGAAGTAAGCAATAGTAATTTGAAGGATTTTATCAAATGTGTCTGTAAATGGCGGTTTTCAATAAATATGTAAATAATGTATGGAATTTCACAGGAGCCTATAACTTTGAGGGGACCGGTGGTAATATCCAAACCACGTCTTTTTTTATATTTTTAATTCTAACTAGATGGTTTGGTGTCTAAACTCAACTGCAACGCCACTGAAGCAACTGGCACCTCACTGTAATTTTGTAGTTTATCATTCAAATTGTTGCACATACATTTTTATGCGTTATAACATCAGTTCATAAGAATGCTTTGCACTGTGATATGTACTCAATGCAACAGTGTTTGCAGCTGCTTTTAGGATCCTATCACACACAGATCACACACACATAGATGTACATGAATAACATCAAATGTAATGCCTTATCTTAGCATGGCTCCATATTTGCCAGACTGTCCCACAGCATACCCGTTTTACTCATCACTGGCCTGAACAGCGCAGTGACGCTTTGTTGATAGAGTAGGCAGAACTGCCAAAGCAACATGGAAAGCCTTGCTATACCTGGGTGTCCCCACCTTTATGACCCTACAGCAGACACTTATCATGATCAAAATGTTTAGTTTGTATAGCGTTTGTGGTTCCGTAATTAGTAAAATGGTGTCAACAATGGCCAAATGTCTAGCATTGTGATCATGAGTGGCAAAACATGATGTGACATGATGTGTGTGTGTGGGACATTATCAGACTCCCATAGTATAACTCTTTTAACATCAGCAGACTCGCAATGATCAGTTAAAAAACAACCAGTTACCATTTTCATTCTAAGCATTCACTTTCTTGCCTATGTTACCCAAAATGCAACTCAGTTCATTGTCACCAAGTTTACACCAACAGTCATGGGTAGCAACCAGGATGAAATGTGTGTGAGCCTACAGGCCATCACCCAACAGCTTGAGACCCTGCGCCACCAAATTCACAAGCGTCAGAGACAGTTCAACGGCTGGGAAAATTTGGAGGAAATATTCGTCTCAGGGAGGGCAGAGGAAAAAGCTGCAAAGAAGAAATGTGAGTACCTTCTAAAAGAAGTGTGGAAGCTCAGTGAAAAGGTCCAAAATTACAGCATTGTTGAGGCTTTACACAAAGAAACAAAGGCTTCAAATGAGGCGATGGACTTGCAGCGTCAAACTCTGCAACAAACAGTGAGTGAGCTCAAAAAACGGCTGAACAACTTTGATGAAGTGAAAGAAGAATATGAGGCCGTGAGACAAGAGCACGAGGAGCTGCAGAGCGATATTCACTACCTGCAGAAAGAACTCCAAGAAGAGACTAGTGTGGACATAATGTGTGTTGCATTAAAACGGCAGACAGAGGCAATGAGGCAGCAAAACGCCGCCCTACAAACCCAACTCCTGGAGCTCAAGGAGAGGCATCAGCAATCCTACAATGATGCCAAAGCCGAGAAAAAGAAGCAACTAGTCAGCAGAATGAGGCTTTGCGACATCAGATTCAGGAGATGCACGAGGATATCCAGAATAATAACGATTTGGAGGAAGAGATACAGGCAGTCAAGGCATTAAATGAACAGATGAGCTATGAAAACGATGCCTTGCTGCAGGAACTCCAGGCTCTCAAATATAAATTGGACAATTTAAACATCTGGCGTGACATGTACAAGGAAACATTGGACCGCATGGACGGTTTGAAGAAAGACAACGATAATTTGAATCAGCAAATCCAAGTCGTAAAACGACCAGCTCAGGATTAAAAGTCATTCAAAGGACAATTATGTAAAACTGGAAGCTGAAAAGAAAGTTCTGCAGGCACAAAACCGAGCCCTGGGTAAAACCCATTCTGATGTTTTTAAAAAAAGCTTCTGAATGAAGAAGACTGGAAGCAGAAATACGACGTTCTGAAACAACAGACAGACGCCTTGATGCTCCAGAACAACAAAGTCACTGAGGAAATCCAAAACTTCAATGACAACCTCAGAGTTTTGAATGCCTTTAAGGTGAATTATAAAGCACTGAAGGCAGAGAAAAAAAGTTCTCACGAACCAGAACAAAACTCTCCAGAAAGAACTCCAGAAGCTGGAGAAAAGTTCTCAAAGAAGAAACTCTGGAGGAACGAAACAATGCGTTGAAGTCAGAGAACAAAGCAGTGAGCCAAGAAAACAGCACTCTGCAGCTTAAAGTTCAGGAGCTCGGCAACACACCCCGAGGTGAAAAAAAAAGATCTGGAGGGAAGTGTACAGCGGGTCAAATTTTGGTAGCATGGCGTCCCCCCCCCCCCTATGCTGGCGAATATTCCTAAAACCTTTATTAATCGGTGCAGTGATTGCATGGATTAACTCCAAGTCCCTCCAAAGTCAAACACACTGTCTCAATTTGGCAAATATTCCATGCAGTGGTTGCATAGGTTTACTCAAGTCTTCTGGTTCCCTCCCACACCAAAATAACTTTCCTAATGTAAAAGGTCCATCAATTCCTGCAGTGATTGCATTTTTTTACACCTGGTTTTGTTGGCTATTTTATTAATGAAAAATAAAAAATGTGTAAATATAATTGAAGTTTCTAATTTTCAATTAAAAAATGACAATTTTACCAATATCAATGTAAAAGGTTCAGGTTTGAAGTTCCCAGCTACGGTCCATCAGTCAGTGTGTGAGAGCATCCAGCCAGGAGGCTCTGTGACTCTCTCTAACTGTACAGGAATCCCTGGAACCTGTGGGAGTTGGCGATATCCTGAGTCCAAAGATAGCCTACTTTACGGCTTTGTTATCAAGTTAATAGGCGTGTGTATTTGTCTTGGCCGCTGTCCATTTCCTAAGGTTCTGAAATGCAAGCCTTTTTTAACTACTTTTTTTTTTTTAAGGGCGTGAGCACCCACCGAGGAAAACATGAATCGCCACCTACGGCCAAAGCTTCCTGTATTTGGTCCGAAAGTGCGAACCATTCAAAAAATGCTTTCACACTAGAAACAAACCACCCATGGTTCAGTTTGATCCGGACCTCTTTTAGTCGGACCATTTCGGCTGTTTGGTCTGTACCGTGGTATGGGTGGGTTCACATTTGAGCATTTAAAAAGTTACTTGAAAGTAACGCATTAGTTACTTTCTGAAGTAACTTGTTACTTTTATAATTTGTAACTGAGTATTTAATTTTGTTACTTTTTTTTAAGTAGTAACTAATTACTTTTTAAAAGTAATTTTCCCAACACCGGGCTCTGGGTGCACCCAGTGAGAGAGTAAAGGCAAAAACTCCTCTCAGACCAAAACACACCTTTCAAACCAAACCTAAATAAACACATAAAATGAGATGTTAAACTGTGTGAGCAAGGTGTTCCTGAAAAAGAGGAAGTAGCTACTTCAAAAAATTTAAATCCCACTAAATGCATTGTGTTTTGCTTTTAACACAGTGAGCCTACTTATTGTTGGTAAGATTTTCTGTAAATGTTTTTTATTTTCCAAGATAATCATTTTTGACCTTAAATAAAAGTAATTATTTAACACTCTTACTTACAGTACATTGCTCAATTTACTGAACATTCAGAGTTGAACATAAAGCTTTAATAATAGAATAGTTTTAAAAACAAATAGTTTTTCAAAGAAAAAAGAACAGCTCTTAAAGCAACACAAACAACAAAGTTGCATGTAGTGGGTGCAAAACTAAATTAATTTGAATCAGAAATCATGAGTGCAAATGCCAGTTCTTTAGAGCTTTGTCAATGTGATGAGATTTAAGCTAAAATGAGATAAGAGATGTCAGTGAACAACTAGACTGAGTAACCTAAGGGTTCAGTTAGGCAGTCACTTCGCTGTCCTGATTGAAACAGAAAGCTATTTTTTACCACTGAGGTGTCAGTAGAGAGAGAAGTCCATGTTTGGGTCTTCAGCTAAGCAGTTGTGAATGCTTCTACAGCCTGATACAGAGGCACCACAGCTTGGCATCCAGGAAGAGCAGGAGAGCATTCATTAGATGTTAGTTAGATCAGTAGGCCATGCCACTTCGCTATTGGCTGGCGGATTGAGCGCATCATTAAGTTCCAGTGCTTGTCTTCTGAACTCTTCTCCTTTCCCACAGTCAACTGTCCAATCAGATTTTTGGTTGATTTCTTAGTTGTGTGAGTCTCATACACATAAACCAATATTTTACACTGCTCAGGGGAAATTCTGGCAGGAGAACATGAGGACCTCATTGAAGACAGTCACCAGGCAGCGTGCCACTGCAGAGGTTTTTTGGTACCTCAACTTGCTCTGGTTGCACTGCACACTGATCCTGGCATACAGGGCTAACAGGTACAACACAGAGAAGGCAAATTAGAAACTGTATGTTATACTATACATATAGAACAGGTGCATGTTTATGGCTTTATTTTTCTTTTATTCTTTTAAGGTGTTCTACCTGCATCTGAGCATATTTCAGTGAGGCCTGTTTTGACCTTTAGCAGTCCAACCTCAAGCCTCTGAGAAGTGGGAAGAATCTTCAAAGACAGAAGCACCTCTCCAACAAGATCCTGTCCAGAAAGTGGGAAGACACACAGCACATAATGTGTCTATAGCAGGTGTCTTCAACGTTTTTCAAACCAAGGACCCCCTTAACTGAAAGAGAGACTGGGCAGGGACTCCCTACTACATCGCAAAAAAATGTATTGCATTGTATAAAATGAAGTTGCATATTAAACTGGGCCTACAATAACATGTAGAATGGCCTAAACATTTATAAATACCTTTTGGCATAGAATACTAAGCTATTAAAATAATAATTGCTGACATGACTTTCTAAATCATGTTTTAATGTTAATATCTGTGGATGGACATATTAGTGACTACCTTACCTATAAGCCAGTATGCTTATGATCAATTTTTTCACATAGAGACTGATGTATATTTACAAATCATATGTTGGATTTATGTTAACACATTTTAATTTTCTTGGAAACTTATATACAACAATAATTTGCAGCCACCCCTGCAGTAACTCTGAGGACCCCCTAGGGGTCCCAGACCCCCTGTTGACGATCATTAGTCTATAGTATACAAAAAATATGGTTGTAAAAGTAAAAAACTATGGCTATTTACAATACGCCAAGGATTATACAATCTCACATGTGTAATTGTTTTCACTTCAACCATTCAATATTAAATCCTGTTCTGTTCTTCCAGGGTTTTGTAGATATGGTGATAATAAATTATGCATACATCCAGGTTATAAACTGACATAAGTTCTGAAAAACTTAAATTGATTGAGGGCTTAATAGTTTATTATTTAGTTTGTCTTCTAGTTTTATAATCATGTTAACATCCTCTAGTCTACATTACCCAAAAAGGGTATGTGTAAGAATGGCATTCTTTAATTCACCTCAACTGTAAAATGAAGAAAAACATTCCTGTTTGAATACATGATGTATTACTGTACCTTCTGGGGTATCTTCAGATCTTCTTGTAGCTCCAGAGGGTAGAATATGTTGAGCTGCCCTAGAGGTACCCTCACCTCTCCTAACACTGTGTGTCTGGAGAATTTATCAAAGTCCCTCACCTTAAATGCACACAAACAGATACCAGACAGACAATTTACTTACAGAATCACACAACATTCCTTTCTCTCTGCTTAGGTCTTATTGCTTCAACTGACAAAATAATGTCCTATGACTTGAGAGATACTGAGAGTGAGAGATGGGTCTGTGTACTGCAGGACCTCCATCCTGAGGTTGATGTGATGAAGCTCCTTATCCTCTTGCAGAATACAGCTGAACTTGTCTCCATATAAAGGGTTACAGCTGCCCTTTACAATGCGAGTCCGCCACTCCTGCAGCACTGTCCACAGGGCAGATACAGTCCCTTCGCCCTAAGAGGGACACAGCAGTAATTTATCACACCTTTATACAGTAGAGAGGTACAGCTCCAAGGCTTTAAGTAATAACCTGAAGACATACAGTTTATTTACAAAGTGGGCCTACAAAGCATAAAATTAGAAAAAGGTGTATATTTTGCTTGTAAGAAGATGCTGTAGTTTGTGTTACCACATTTAATGTTTTTGTATGTGGTAACTATTAACTAATGAAGACAAAATTACCTCCTCATCCGTGCAGTCATCCAATTCCACTACCTCTGAACCTGCCCACATGAGTCTTAGGTTAACAAATGGCTGGAGGCTACGCATCTGGCTGTGCTTCAGAAGCCCCTCCACCTGCAGGACGGTTACCACCAGCTGGGACTGCAGCTGGTCATAGTAGATGGAAAACCGTAGAGACCCGTTGACCTGGTAAAAGAGGGTGTGTTAGAAAAGACACCAAGACCGCTGCTGATATTGCTCGAAACTATGAAATACAATCTGTTTTCTTTAAAAGGTATAATATGTGGGATTTTCCTAACAAATTATATGTATAGAATCATACAAAACGTATCCCTCTCAATCATAATTTATGACCCACTAGAAGTGTTTGACGGTGGCTGTATCTGTGTGTGGGACATTTATGGGCGCCAAGAAAGATCCTTTGGGATCCACGTATGTGTGTAACCCCGAGCCAAAAACTGTGGCAAGGTGTGCAGCCTGTACTCATTCCCAATACCGGCACTTTGTTAACACCCACCGACGTCCAATCCCGACAGCACCAAGAGAAGACCTCTACTGTGTGCTGTTGGTCAGTGTGTCTAACTGACACACACATGCAGCAGGTCAGCAACAGAATAAAGCTTTGCATTCACATTAAATCAGGCAATGCAGCGCCTTCCTACAGAGGTGTGGGTATGCTTATTTGTGCCCCTAACCAATCAGAAAAAGGGGTTTATTCCCGGCTTTGGTCTCATAATGCTCCCATTTATAATCCACTCTCTAGCTCATTTGATTACCACCACCTCTCTCTCTGAGCCCAGAAGGAGGGTCCATCACTCTTTATCAACTTTGTTTTGAATTAAGGTACCTCATTTTTATTTCCTTCTGCTAACAAACCACAAAAAAACCTTAAATAAGTTTCAATAAGATGCCGAACCTAAAAAACTTAGCCTTTAGGACAATAGTGGATACAGGTATAAGATGTGAGGCATCAGCTGGAAGTGGTGGAACTGTGGATAAATCAGAAAGCTATGCAGTATTATGTTTGCAAGTGTCTTAGCTTGCTAACACATAGCTAACATTAGATTACTAACAGCTAACCTGTATAAATAAATACTTAAATAATACTTTCAAAAACGACCTCATGCGAGCATTTTTCTGTTTCATTACAGTTTTTAATGTGCAAAACTTCAAAATGGGCATGAAAAAAAAAATTATTATGGAAAAAGGGCCATATTTATACTCCGACTCTTTCTCTAGTGCCACCATGACATTGACATTTTTGGATTTTAGTGAAATATGTTGACAAGGATGACAGGATTGTGAGAAAAGCAAGTCCAAACCCATGTTTGACTGCACGATCCATCCAGAAAGACCTGGAGACACTGGAGTTGTGGTACACCATTCCGCTATAAAGAGATACTTGTACAGATATGGTCTTCATGGATGAGTCATCAGAAGAAAACCTCTTCTACGTCCTCACCACAAAAAAATCTGCATTTGAAGTTTGCAAATGAACATATAGACAAGCCTGATGCAGTGTGGAAACAAGTTCTGTGGACCGGTGAGATTAAAACTTTCTGGCCGGAATGAGCAAAGGTACGTTAGGAGAAGAAAGGGCACAGAATTTAATGAAAAGAACCTCTGTCCAACTGTTAAGCATGGGGGGGGATCAATCATGCGTTGGAGTTGCATTACAGCCAGTGGCACAGGGAACATTTCACGAGTAGAATGAAAAATAGATTCAATAAAATTTCAGCAAATTTGGACGCTAACTTGATGCCATCTGTGAAAAAGCTGAAGTTAAAGAGAGGATGGCTTCTACAAATGGATAATGATCCTAAACACACCTCAAAATCCACGGTGGATTACATCAAGAAGAGTAAACTGAAGGTTTTGCCATGGCCTTCACAATCTCCTGACCTCACCATAATTGAAAATCTATGGATAGACCTTAAAAGAGCAGTGCGTGACAGACAGCCCAGAAATCTCAAAGAACTGGAAGACTTTTTGGAAGGAAGAATGGGCGAAGATACCTCAAACAAGAATTGAAAGGTATTGTATCTTGGCTGGCTACAAGAAGCGTTTCCAAGCTGTGATACTTGCCAAAGGGGGGGTACAAGGTATTAACTCTGCAGGGTGCCCAAACTTTTACAGACGCCATTTTTTGTTTTGTTATTTTGTAAGCGTAAATGATGGAAATAAAATCTAACTTTTTGTGACATATTATACGAATGTCATTTGATGCCTTTTGGAGATTTTTCCATCTAGTCTTGGCTTCTGAAGTACAGTCTAATGTACATTAATACAAATTTTTACCTGCGGTGCCCAAACTTTCGAGCCTCACTGTAGTTTGCCCACATTTTTTGGCTGATACTTACTTAGTAAAATATAGTTCTATGGGCCTTGAATGCTTTTGAAGATAAGGAGTTCATGAGCCAATAGATGAAGAGAATAAACAGAAAGACAATTTTTGATTGTCAAATGACAGCATGATTAAACAGTAATGTACCACATTTTTAATGTTGGACTGCTCTCCCATATTCCCGTCTGCCGGGCTGGATCCTGAAGAGGGAAACGAGGCTTGAGACAGACAGCGACTCCGCCTGCACACCTCTGTGCTGACTTCCTCCACCTGAAGAGCATGCAGACATGAACACCATTTCTATTAGAAGTGTTTTTAATTACAACTACAGCACCTCCAGCTTTTATTTGGCTTGGGACAAGTCCAAAGTATATAATCTGAATCTTTATGTAAATAGACAATGTTTATTTAATGTTTGGAGCATATCCACACACTACAGGGTCTGAGCAAAATAACAAGATTAGCTAACAATATAAATATAATCTTTTACAAATAAACATACCATTTAACTTATAATGTCAAAATGGTATTTACACTGCATCAAAGAGTGGTGCATGGTGTTTTGTAAGACTGTAGATTATAGTCTGTTATGTTGAAAAGTTCTCCTAGTATTTTCTCTACCCAGAATGTAGCCCTAAACGTCAGCCTGATAGCAGTGCAGTCCAGTTTTCATCAAACGCTTTTTTGCAGCTAAATCCAACATTTACCCTGCCCTTTTTACATTCAGCAGGACATTATTAACACAAGTCAGGTGATAGGAAGGTTATCAAACACAGCTCGCATGTAGTAGATCAACACAGATACCACACCCAACTGGATTCATCTCGCAGATATAATAATAGGGCTGCTAAACTTGACTCTTAGTTTTGTTTGCAGCTGCTGAAAATGTCCTGCATTTCTCTAAATACTCTCCCATAGGGTTAGGTATCTTCTCTACCATACTTAAAGCTTCAGTAGGTAACTTTTGTAAAAAATGTATTTTTTACATATTTGTTAAAACTGTCACTATGTCCTGACAGTAGAATATGAGACAGATAATCTGTGAAAAAATCAAGCTCCTGTGGCTCCGCCCTGTGCTCCTACTGCCATTTGCAGAAATACACCGCTCCCGGTCAGAAACAGCCAATCAGAGCCAGGAGGAGTGTCTTAGCAGTGTCAATCACTCTTGTGTACGCGCTGCTCATACCCCTCCCCACACAGCGCGTACCTACCGTGTTTAAGCTCAAGATTGCCAGTGTGCTGCAATTGTCCTAATCGCGGAGAAACAACTTTTCAAGAAAACTGCCAATTTCTCGAGTGACACCTCAGAAAACAAAGACGGGCAAACAGAAGAAGACCGATGACGAAAAGCAAGCTAAAAAGAAAGAATTAAACCGAGCCCGAAATAAAACGAGGGTCAACATCGGAGCGGCTTTTCAGAGGTGGAGGGAGCTACGCCTCCTGAAAGGATTCAACATGGATTCAGAGCTAGCCACATTTCTGCTTGACATGTAAGTATCCCTGCTTGATTTGTTTCATTTATTAATAACTAGCTACACAACTAAGCTAGCGATAGTTACAGTATCGCTGGTGATGGCGCAAATCTCATTTTACTCTTAGCTTGTCTAACAGTTAGCTTGTTAGCTTGTAGCACAGCATGTTGTAGCAGGTGAAGTTTAACTTTAGGTTACTTGCTAACTCCTTCACCCTCAGTATAAGTAATGTTGTTTCGATACCTACATTTAGTAAGCCAAAATGTTTTTTTGTCGATCACAATTAAATGTAGCTATAGTGAAACTACTTTAATTGTGTGCTGTCCATGTTAACATTTGGCAAGGCAGAATTCTATTTTTGATTATTTTTAAACATATTTTTATATTTTAGTTTTCTTCCCCCTCAGGATGTAATTTGTAAATCAAATGTCTGACACAAATTCTTTATGCTCCTTCAACAGGTCAGACATCGCCCCAGACACAGAGGCACGTGAAGGAATCGTCTTTCAGTCCAAATCAAAATGTTCAGTATTTCCTTGTGCAAGAGTACTTTGCAAAAATGCTGATCACTTTACCCATATGCAAAATAAAACCTAAGACATATTTCTAAGATGTTGTTATTCCTTGGCTTAGTGAGCTTCCTCAGTGATTCATCATTCCTACTGAAAGTTTAGTGTTTTAAATTGATCCAAAAGGTAATTCAGTAATTTACTGTGTAAAGTGCTGCTTTTGTTCTCACAAATGAGCGATTACATAAAATAATTTTAAATCCTTTTATTGAAAAATACTTACAAAACTTTTAATAGAAATATTTTAAATAAGCATTTTGTTTTTACATAAATTATTCAAAGTTTTAAAAGCACAGCACACAACAGCTATACCCTCCTCAGAATAAATCCCCTGTACTGTCCATGAGGATGTGGAAAGGATCGGTGGCCCTGCTTACTAGCCTGCGCGTTCACAGCAGGCTCACACAGAGCTGCTGCATGATATCTCGGCGCCCATGTAGCAGTGCTTCAGCTGTGCTTCCACCCAATATAGTCCCAAATCAACATCTGCCTAGGAAATTGTCTAGTCTTAATCTGCATTGCTATCTGTACCCGTTGTGAATATTCATGGCTACAAGAATTAGGTTGTCGTTTTGTTGTTGGCTAATTTTTACTCATAACATGCTAACTGGCAACATAGGATTCCATTCACTACACTAAGCTAACTAGCGACGGAGCTGCCGGTGTTGCACCGACTAAAACGATGCA
This sequence comes from Etheostoma perlongum, assembly GCA_026937815.1. Taxonomy (NCBI): domain Eukaryota; kingdom Metazoa; phylum Chordata; class Actinopteri; order Perciformes; family Percidae; genus Etheostoma; species Etheostoma perlongum. The sequence goes on along the minus strand of CM049378.1, from coordinate 9,628,518 downwards.
TGCATTGAGACATAAAATGCGTTGGCCCACCTATCTACAGCTAGGGGAGACCGTGATAAACTCTATTTAAACAAATGGTGGCATGTTCTTTTAAGCCGCTTACACATGATAAGCAATTTACGCACTGCTAGGTAGGACAGAGAGCAAAAGGCAACGCAGCTATGTTATCAAGGGTGGCAAGGAAGGTATTTCCCCGTTTGGTTGCAACTAGGTCAAAGTTGAAATCATTTGAACTTTGAAGGCAGCACAAATCAGCAAATACAAGCGGTGCGCAACGCCAGCATAGTTGGGCACCACCGCCCTCCCCATAGGAAATCAATGGAATGGCTGCCGCAGAGCGTTTTTGCCGCTTATCATGTGTAGGCAACTTTAGCCACACAGAGCCCTGGAACCTCAGGCATCAATAGATTTGTTAAGAAATCTGGTAATTTTAAAAATTGTACAGCATGCATGCCCATTTGAACTCTGGGCCGCCTGATACAATAGTGTGGCCACAGATTATTAGAAAATAAGTTTAAATTAAATTGTTTTTTCCATAACCTCTCAAAACCATTTCCTCTTACCCTAGTACTTGGAGCTTTTGAGAAGTTTCCTGCAGTTTGTGACTTTTCTTCTGAGTACAGCAGCTCACTGTTCACTGCAGTACGAACCAGACAAGTTTGCATTACGTTATTTACTTTCCCTGCTGACACCCAGCATCAGCAAAATGTGCTGTACTGTTTGGTATTGTAATCTAATCTACTCACCAGTATCTTGCCGGGCGTATGTGGTGTGTGTCTGTGTGCAACATCTGAAGGCCTGCCATGCCAAGATGCCCAGAGCCAGCAGAAGAAGAGTGACCGAGATTCCCAGGATGCAGTACTTGACCGTGTTGGAGAACGGCATATTCAGTTCTCCAGCAGCAGACAGCAGCCCCGCCGGGGCTGGATAGTCCATTAGTGGAACCATTACTCTCAAACTCCATGTGGCCTTTACATACCTCTGCAACACAGGAAGTCAAACCATGTAATGGGACAATACTGTAGATTATAGAACTTTGAAGCCACATAACAGCTCCTCCTCTTCCCTCACTCACACTGCAAAACCAATCTCCTAGCTTTGGAACTGCCTCCCATCCCATAGTAAGGCATGTTCTACAACTGAAAACTTCTAATTCAAAGATCCATTTTATCCCCCTTGCTGTTAGTGTTGTCTGAGGCTGCCTGGCTTCTGGCAGCACCAATATCACAACAGCAGTGTTGGTATTTAGACCCTTTTCTTAAGTAAAAGTTCTAATACCACACTGTAAAAACACTGTTACAAGAAAAAGTTCTGTATTGAAAACATTAAGTAAAAGTATGTAAATTTCATCAGGAAAATGTACTTAAAGTACTGTATTAAGGGCGCTCAGCTTGTAGAGCTGGCTCCCATACATACATGTAGAGGTGTGCTCCTCGACGTAGTGGTTGCAGGTCCAACTCTAACCTGCGGCCCTTTGCTGCATGTCACCCCCTCTCTCAGTCTCTTCCCTTTCATGCCTTCAGCTGTCCTATATAATTAAAAGGCCTAAAAAATGCCCAAATAACAATCTTAAAAAAAATAGTAGTAGTTTGTATTAAAAGGTAAAACAGAAAAATCCTCACATTTTAGAAACTCTCTATTGAAGGTGCTATATCTGATGATGTGTTATCAAACTTGTTTATTTTATCTCTAGTTTAATATATTTTTGTCATTAACTTAAACTCTATCAGATTTTCATTATAAGTTCATTTGTATGTTTGTGACGAGCTTTCTTTCCATTTTTCTTTAACGTCCATTTATTGTACTAGTGCAGTGCCCGTTGAAAAGGTGCCTTTTTGAAACGGCCGATTGCTTGGCCTGTGGTATTGCTGCTTGTAGAATTCTCCAAAACCAAATTGTACCCCAAAATTACTTACAGAAGGACTCTGAACCACTTAATATGCAACTCCCCTGTATAGTATATTACTGACTTACAGTGTAGGCTACGTCTACACAGAGGAAGACATTGTACTACTGTATTTATCTATTTAGCTGCAAATTCAGAATGTAATCACAAAATATCACAATGAAAATGTAAGATAATGAGACGCCTCACGGACTCATGGCTGTGTGCTACGAAACTGGTCAGCACATCTGCATTCATCAACTGGACCGTGTGCGTGCATGTGCAGAGAGAGAGAGAGAGAGGACTGTTCATTTCCATACCTGGTTTAGTGGCTTGGCAGTTAACGGTGAAGTAAGGGATTTGATTCGCGGGGGTTTTGGCGACAGTAATGTTATTAGTGTTGTAAGTTACTAGTAGACCCAGGGTGAGTGTGATTAAAACTGTGTCTGCCCGGTTCAGTTCTGAGATTTCATCGCATTGCACAACGCTGTAAAGGAATAATCTCCGAGATTATGTTATATTCTGCCTCTGTTTAGAAGTGGGGAATGTAGGCTATACAGCTCACAGCCATTTAATACTATAGGGGGGAAAAAGTTCCCCCGCTGTTCTAAAGCGTACGCTCCATATGGCGTCTGCGTGTGATGCGCAGTTAACTTCCTCCCATACGCCCCCAAAACGTACACACATACCGATACGTCTCGCTTTATAAAATAGCCTGCATCACAGTCTGCACTTGTCTGTAGCTGGTTGTGCTTTGTGTACCAGGTGTGTACTCTCCCTCTTGCGTTGTGTTGTGTTGTGTTTACAGACGAAACCGTCGCTCTTCGTTGGTTATCACAGCAGTTTATTCTGGTAAATAGCAGAACAGTGTTTCACAATCACATTCGTCACTATAATGAGCTCCAGTAAGCATGAAACAGGCACTGCAGACTGGTCAGGTTAACAGTATTACACAGCATATTAACAAAATAGCATAGCATCACAAAATTAGGAAACTGTACCTGGTAAATACCAGAACAGTGTTTCACACTCACATTCGTCACTATTAAGAGCACCAGTTAGCTAAAATGAAAACAGAAATTATTCAATTTACTGTCGCATTACACACACACACACACACACACACACACACACACACACACACACACACACACACACACACACACACACACACACACACACACACACACACACACACACACACACACACACACACACACACACACACACACACACACACACACACACACACACACACACACACATGTGTTTTGTGTGATAAAATTGTAAAAAGTAACTATAAGCTTGTCAAGATTAATGTAGTGGAGTAAAAAGTACAATATTTCCCTCTGAAATTTAGTGGAGTAGAAGTAGAAAGTGGCATCAAAAGAAAAGACTAATTTAAAGAACACGTACCTTCAATGTGTACTAAAGCACAGTATTTGAGTAAATGTACTTAGTAGCGTTCCACCACTTCACAAGAGGAATCCTGTCTGGATTTGGTTAATGCGAGTAGCAGAAGTGAATAGCAACTACAGAATTCACACTAGCTTGCAGTTACATGGTGGTATTAAAGCTCCACTTGACAATGTTGCATGTAGCCCTGATCCAAGACTGTAAGACATCATGCAGGACTTCTACGAGTAACTTCTTTGACTGAATACCTTCAATACCTATGTTATCATTACAAGGTCAAATGTGGATCATGTTAATGGATCCAAGCAGCTTTTCTGGCAGATTTCATACCAAAGGCAACAAAACAGGAAAAAAACAAAGGATGGTGCACCTGCTTCCTCTTGACACACTTCTGGTTGGCAGGCCACATATCAAGTTAGTAAAAAAAAGGAGGTAAAGGATTTACTGCTGAAGATGATTAGTCCCTTTACATCACGTAAAATGACTTTAAAAACAAAACAAAAATTGTGACAAAAATTATTCAAAAATGTCAACATGGGCTCTACGAACCTGTGACAGGCCTTTTTTGCTTTCTCCGAATTTAGTTGACTACTGTAAACAATAGATTAATAAAAAATTAACTGACCATGAAAATAATAGTTAATTGCAGTCCTAATAGGAGTTGAAACCTTTCTCAGTTTCCAGGACATGGGAGTGGTAATACACAGATAGAAAGACAAAACTGCATGGCACACTGGCAAACTAATTTTATCATCTCACAGTAGGAAAAGGAGATGTAAATAATGCTACAATGAATGATGACAAAATTAAATGTAACCATTTCAGTTTGAGGGTCCTGGTGCAGAACAAAGCCATTTTTAATGTTATCAGTAAAAGCTGTGTTTGTAGCCCTGCAGGCCAAACTGCACAAGATGGAGCCCTGGATTGACCTCGTTTTGAGGTAAGCCAGTAAGTAGATTCACTTGTATAAATGTCAATTTCGAGCTTTGGCAAAAATTATAGAGCATTTTAAGTTCCAACCCTTCTACATTTTTAAAAAGTTTGTGACAAAAACTACAAGATTCAGTTGGTCTTACAATATTACACAAACACATATAACGCATCAACTGTATGCAATTTGCAGAGATAATCAGGTCTAAATGTCCGTATGCCTGCTAACTTCTGGAACACACTTTAATAGACAGATTATTCCTTGAAGTAAAGAGAACTGGTACATGCTTATCTCCTGTCAGATATGGTTTAGTCAAATAGAACTCCTCACACTGCATGCAAAACAAACAAGGGAAAACCTACAAAGTTGTTAGTTGTATTTAAACAAAGAAAGTTGGCATAGCACATTTCAACAATTCGGCTCTTGTACAAAGTTGCACACATGAACTCAGACCTTTTTTTCTCTTTTTAAGACTGGTGAATGGTAAAGCTCAAACTCAACTCTTCTGTTGCTGCTTTCCACTTGAACTAATACACAATCACATGGCGGACACAAGCACGTTACCTGTGGTAAGTAATGAAAACTCAGCTCATCCTTTTCTTCAGCAAGTATTTTCCTGTTCTATAATCCATGCAGAACTCGTCAGCAAGAGACATTCAAAGCTACTTCTTATCATACAAACTGTTCCTCCTGTTTTTGCCACTCTAGTCTCTCTCTCTCTCTCCCTCTCTCTCTACACACCCAGCACATGACTTCCTGCACACCATTCTGGGCAAACTGGTTTGATTAGATGTAAATGAAAATTTAGGAAGCTTAACATGACCTGATCTTCAGTTCTTGTCCTTGAAGATCCCTCTGCAGGCCTGCTTACTAAATGTTTAGGTCAAGCCATGCCCCTGCTGCCACTTAGCACAAGACCTGTCACTGTCACTGAGACTGCCTGTTTATCTATACATTTCTGTTGCACTTTTAAGTAATAATTATATCCAATAAGTTCAGGTCGTTAGCTGTTTGGAGGTTTGATACATCCGATTTGTTAATTTTCTGAGTTGCACTTTCAACTTCAGCTCTGCTTTATCATCCAACTGTATCCAAACTAGCTGTAGCTAGGTGCTGTAAACTGACAATGATAAGACACACTTAACTTGCATACAGTTGTACAGCTCAATTGCCACCAAGACAGGATCTGACTTAAAATATTATATTTTCATTATCATTACCAGACTTGTCCCCTATTATGTTTGCAGGACTACCTGCAATCATCTTTATCTTCTACAAGGAAGCATATCTACAACTAACAACTCCACTATAAGATCATCTTATAATCACACAGTTCATGAGCAACCACACAGTAGAAAACATGTATTGTCTCATTATTGCCCTTAACTGGATGACATACTCATGAAAACTCAACTTGTACTAGTGTTTTACAACAATGGTGCTAAAATCAAATGCTCTCAACTGTAGCAATCTCATAAATAGGTAACACTATACACTATGAAAAAAACAATTCAAACAGCCTGAGCTCCTTTTCTGAAGCCATAGCAAAGCATATCTACACAGCAAATTTCTGGAGTTGAATAATATGGAGTTAGACAAAAAAAGTGTTTAGTGTTAGATTTTTGAGTTTATTTTCTAAATTTGACTGCAGGTTGTGTAAAGGGATACTCTTTGATGGTGTTATATTTCGGAGTTCATTCATTAGGTGTTAAGGAACGTGATTCAACTACGGTACTGGTGTTGATTCATAACACTAACATCACAGCTTTGTCGCTGCCGCCGAACAGTCTTCACTTGGACTTTGTTGTGAGGCAGGTAAGGTAAATGTACCATTTTACTTCTCAAACTATATTATGTTAGGCTGTAAAGAACTGTCTTGTAAATGTACTGTCTTTATATACCGCCTTGAAGTTCTGTGATAGTTTGAATCTGAAATATTCAAACTTTAGACCCAATTTAATAGCTGCACTATTCTTTTAAGTGGAAGAATTCACCATAACCAGCACAAGTTTGTGTTGACTGGCCTACTCTGAGTAGCGATGTTTAAGAGGTTAAATGAATAGCAGAAGACAGGTGACATCAACCTCCCAAGGTAGAAGTGTGAAGAAATGCATTCTGAAATAAATTGTGTTACCCTGTCTGCAGAGTGGGACAGTGACATGGCATATCTTCTTGTATTGCACCATCTTCTAACTCCTCAACCAGAAGCGGCCCAAAAAAGATCAACGTTGGAGAGGCTACTGATCATTTGATTACATTTCACAAGGTTTGTCAAAACAATAGGATTCAATTTCAAATGTAGAGGTCCACATACTATTTTTTAAACTAATGGCTTATATGAAGATGTTTTTCTTTGTGTTTCAGTCTTGCCACAGCCTTGAAGAACACCTCATGACTATCAAAGGAAATCCCCAGCCGTATCTGCTGGCCACAGGGACTTTGGCACAGGTTTTCAGCTTCTACATAGTCGTGGATAGAAAGCTTCTTCCATGTCAGTCTTCTACATCCCTGGGCGCATTTGATGAGCTCCCACTTTGTTTTCAGAGTGCAATATGATGATTCTCTGTTGAGCTTGACAGATTCCTGCAGACTACTCTGTACAATATCGATATAGGGACAACAGAAGAAACTCCCAAGAGTCAAAGAGTTAAGAGCAAAGCTGTTAAACAAGCAGTAATTTGCTAAAACCGCTTCAAATGTTCAGATGTGTCCTTTGTGCTTCATTGTCTGATACACCTTTACTTCTGTTCACCTCAAACTAATTCATGCAATGTATCAAATAGGATATTGTTTGCAATTTTCAAGTTATTCTGGATTTAGAAGACATCTAATTAGGATACATGATCCTACTGACAAAAAAACATATGTATCTCATGAAACCCCTTCCAACTGTGACACTCACCTGTACAATCATTCTCAGTGCTTAAATGATAAAACACCCTCTACTTCATCGCAATGCTGAAATGTTGAAGCAAGAAGAGTGTCAACTCACAGCAAAGTTTGCCTCCATCATAGCCAAACTTTTGGGAAGCGGTATACCCAATACTGTAGTTCTTTCAACCTCACACACTGGGTAAATTGTGGAGTTGAATATCATGTTGGCCTTTTTGTTTGCACAAGCACTGATGAAAACATACCAGCTTTCAGTAAATTAACCTCTTAAATTTTCACAATGGGAAAGTTGTTTTTGTTTTGGTTGAACATGAAACTTGTTTCCATGACCATTTTCATGATTTCCAAATAAGTGAAAACATCCCTAGGAAGATTTTGTTTCTAGAAAGGGATAGATTATAGCATTTCAAATCATTTCATGCCCACATGTCCTATTGGCATGATTCACATTTGTATGTTGTTTAAGAAAGTTGTATTGTTTAAGTGAATGTTTGCTGAAAAAATATTTACACTGTCAGTAAAAGCACTTTTAGTCAAAATATGACTTGTTACACAAGTATTCTTGTATCATGGATTGTGAAACACTGTATGGATTTGTCAATACAAATAAATATTTGTAGTAATGTAATAATGGGGTATATTGTTTTTTGTTTTATGTAGTTTTTTCACCTAAAACCTTTTTATTTTATATCAACTCTATAAGTGTTAAATAAAACATATTTTAAGTGTTGATTGTTAACACTATTAAGGAGTTCACATCAAAATTGACTCAAGGTTAGAGTTTTATTTTACTCTACATGGGATTAATGTTGAACTCCCACAATAGTTCAGTTTTAACTCCTGAAAAGGGTTAAAAGATCAACTCCTACAAAATAGTTACTTTAACTCTGTGCTAGAGTTTATTTGATGGTCTCACATGTACACTCAAATTGAGTTGATTTGAACTCCCAGAGTGTTTATTCCAAAGGCTAACATTTGCTGTGTAACCTACCTTAACATAGTTCTTTTCTTTAGTTTTCAGAAATGACTTGATAGAATGTTGTAGAATGTTCTTAAATCAGCATGACAGCTCACCAGGCTCATCACTTAAAATGTTACTCCACCATTTCCATTTCAACATCATAGAGTTGAATCAAAAAACAACTTTTGTCACAGTTGTATCCATGAAAATAAATCAAGAACCACTGTGGAACACACTCTCCAACATTCACTGAGGTAAACAAGTTTTTGTTTAAACATTTTTATACAACTGTCTGGAAATGTTTGGATCAGCTGTTGTGACATGGTGCGATGCTTCTACATGTGAATTTTGCACCTTCCCATCCAGAAAGCAGATATAAAAATACGGTAAAACACATGCATCACCATCATTAGCTGCTCTAACGTGACACATCTTTTAAATCGCACACTAAGGTTGGTTAAACCTGGCAAATTAAAGATACTGTACGTCCGAAGTTGCATCTTAACAAAGGCTGTAATGATGTACATGCACTCGATCTTTTCATATATCACTTATTTCTTAATAACCCGGTCACAAGCAAGCCAAACTCTCAAACCTCTACACTCCCTATACAAACAAACACTAAGGTTCTTGATAAGAAATCCATACACCATCATCACTGCCATATTGTTTGCCCCAGTTCACCTGTGTGTGTATTTGTGTTGATTTTAGCCAACTGTTCTTGATTTTATGTTATTTGTCTTTTAGCATTAGTATAATCAACTTGTATAGGGCCAAATTTGTATGTATTACTGATAGCTTAATCTATTACTCATATGAGAGTGACCTCTACCACCAGTCCAGGGACAGCGGATGTTAAATAGCTTCCAGGCTAATTCTGGCACATTTTTACTTCTATGTAGTAATAGTGTACATTGTCCCTGACATAAATAAATAAATAAACATAAAACTTCTGAAAATGCCGCATCTCTAACAGGATACAAATGGCTTCAAAGGTGAGGTAACTAAAGACACATTAGACGATTTACAGTAGGCTATCGAGTGTGAAGACTGGCGACAATTTACCCTATTATCTTAAAAACACTGTCACTGTTAATTTAAGGCATTTAAGACTTTTTAAGGACCAGCAGGATCCCTGCCTTACATGCCTTAACCGTCTTGTACTTTTTTAGTAAAAAGAGGTTTCAAGCAAACACACTTTTCCAATGGTAACAATATGTTGGACACCCTGTAGGGGTAGCCTACCATTTGAAGTCGTTGGCCAGGTGCTCCCAGTTAAGCCTCACAGAGCCGAGCAGAGAGGCCATGTTAATGACTGCTACCCTCTGGATACCCTGCTCCTCCTCTAGATGGAGCTTGCTTCAACAGAGGCAGGAAGGCCTGGGGGGGGCAGAAAAAAAAAACACATCCCAGTTGCAGATTGAATCAACCTACTGTACAGAGTTTTTATGAGATGGAGCCACAATCAGTATGCTGAGAAGGAAGATGTAACCAATATTGCAATAGAGCTTCTTGAATCTGCAAAATCCTATGATTATTACATGGTGAAAAATATTGTTTTATTTCATTTTAATAATACAATTGCATCTGCATATAATGTATAACATTGATTACAAAACTACCCCCACAACTACACAATCGAGAGATACACATTTTCAGTAGGGTACCGTGGGCTTTCAGTCAGGGCCTTCTGTAACGACCTCCAAACCCCCCCCCAAAAAAAGCAACAACAACCGAACAACCACAGCGCACACGCACAGCACTGTGCATTAAACATCTTTAAGCACATCAACACAGCATCACCATCTATACCCAAACAATAGCAATACAAATGTATAAAATACCATAACGTTATCTCTCCTGAACAGTAAGATGTAACACTCACCCTTTACTTGTAAATGAAATCCATCCTCCTATCCTTGCTTTTCTTCTACGCGCGTCTGTACGCGAATAAGTCCCGATGCCATTACAGCGGCTCCGTCATAACACTGTGCCACTAACTTTGTTTTGTAATCGTAGCTCCCAAACACTTCCTGTACTGAAGCTGCTAGATCCTGAGCTCGTTTTCTTTCTGTGATCATCCTCAAACTTTAAAAATCTCTTTTTACTCCGGTGTCAGTAACATACCGAAGTACAAATGACAGCTGTGTTGCTTAAATCTGTGGTCTCGTCCACCATAACTGCGACAAACTTGGTGTTGATCTCTTTTTTGATGGCATCATTTAGCACCTCAGCAACAGCACGTATGAGATCATTTTGAATTCTTCCAGATGTTCCAGTTTTTTCTCACTCTCATTGTGCAGGCTTGTCTCTCGTCTCCGCTGCTCATCCAGTTGCAAATCCACCCTGGACTCACCAAAGGTCTACCACCATTGTGAGGTGTCGCACGGATGCCTGATGTTTGTTGGATGCCTTGGTGAAGCTATTGAGGCTGTTAAAACCTGTGGTGTTCCATGTTCCTTGACTGGTATTAAAAAGCAAACACGGCCAGCAAAATAGCTTGTTCCACTCGATGCTAGCTGTTAGCCAGTCATAGCGGTCGTAGTTACCCTCAGTGAAGTGCCGCACAAAACCTTTGCCAGCCTTGGTCAGCTCATCCAGTTTAGGTGTTGGTCTTCCTCTTAAAATAATTTATTTCTTCTCTCAAACGATCACCTTGAAAAAGGCACATGAAGGTACTCGGAAACAGGATCAGGAGGTGTGAAGGCAGCGACCAAAGCTAGTTCACTCTTATTCACTCACAACCCGCTAAAAGGTTCAAGCTTTGATGACATCAGCGGGGGCTAGCGCCGACACAACGCTGGGCCCCTAGGGTGTTCTGTCACTACACATCAAAATTTGATTGGCTGATACACACGTTACTCAAAGTTATAATCAAATGGGAAATGGCAGCTTCAATGAAGGGCTAGCAATGCTACTAGTGCTGGTCCACGGAGCTGTGATGCGTTTAGATGACATGGAAAATCCAGCTACCATATTCTTTCTGGAAATATAATCGTAACGCACTGAAAAAGTAATTGATTTTTCGACACATTAATTTAATTGTGAAAAAATATATTTTTGATTTTGACAGGGCCAGCAGAGAAGGTCCTGATGGCCCTGACAGCCCACCGCTGCACATTTTAGAAATTATTTTAATATCAAATCTTGCATTTTGGGCAATTCCAGTCAGTGACACGTCACTGTTCAGTCTGTGGTAATGAATACATATAGTGCCCTCTGGTGGCAGCATGTCCAATTTACAGAGAAATGGCTGGAATTCTCTATTTAGATTGTTCTACAAACCGTTTATATCAACAAGTTGGCTAAATACCAGAAACGCCTGTCAGTTTAACATAATAGAGTTAAACAGCACCACAAACTACACCCTTTAAAATAATGATACAGTTAAATCAACAGCACTCTAACACACAAACTAAACATTATAACACGCATGAAGGTAGGATATATTGCAGGACTGTTGTATTAGACTGCATAAGTTTCAGCTAGGTGTAACTAGTATACTGGATACTGAGTGTGTAAGTATGTCAGGCCACTTTACAGTTTTAATGCAGTTATGCCTTATTAATGCAATGATTGAGATATCATTTATGATATTGTCTTTCAGCAGATAAAGCATAATACCCCCATGATACAAATGCTAAAATACATGTAGATTCAATCCTCAGACTATTTTTTTTTTTTTATTGTCTTAGGTTCTCTCTGTATTATATTGTCAAACTTTTGGGATAATACTGAATATACTATACAAGTAGTCTGAATCTGTCCCTCCCATCTAAAATGGGCAGTCAGGAACACCCACAATGTTTTTACAGATCTAAACTATTAAACTAACTAACTAAAAAACTATTACGGTAGTTTTTAAATAGGCCTATGTTCACTCACTCTCTCACTCTTTCACACAAACACACACACACACACACACACACACACACACACACACACACACACACACACACACACACACACACACACACAAACACACACACACACACACACACACACACACACAAAGTGATGATGTGGATGTTGGGAACGTTCCTGACGTTTCTGTGGGTCAAAACTACATTACTGCATGTTGTCCAGTGGGGAAACAATGGCTCACTCTGTGTTGTCTTTTATTAACATTACCTGTCGACTCAGCGTCGTGCAGGGGATACGACATCAAAAACATAACAGACTACAGGGTAGCTAACTTAAAATACTATCTATGAAAAACTACTATCAGTGGGTGTCGATGTTTACCTGCTTGCTCGCGGGCTTTGTTTCTTGTGGTTATAATCTTGCCAGGTGAGAAACCTCCACTTGCCAGGCTGTCAACTGTTTGCTGCCCGAGACCTCGGCTGGCTCCCGTTACCAGCACAGAGCCGCAGTGTGTAAAATTCATAGCACCACTCATTGCTAATGTTACCTTTAACAAATGCTGGCGGCCCGGTGGATGAGCTCCTTATCCAGATCCAGCTTTTGACAGGGCTTTGCTAAATCGGCAGTTCTTACGCGACACCTCCGGTAGGTGGGGAGTTGCTCTTCTCCAAACCAAGCTAGAACCATTAAACGAGGTTTATGGTTTGACAGAATAGGTTTATATCTTCGACGACAGAGGCTAAAACAGTTGCGAAATTGAAATAGAGTTGTAAAATGTCAGTTTCTTACGATAAGGGAGCAGGAACTTAACTTAAATCGTCACACAAAGCAGTGGAAACGCTCGGGATTTTCTGGACGTTTCTTGCTCAGAACTTCGAACTACAATTTTTCCCACAATTCATTGCGCCCAAAGTCTCAACAACAAAATATTTTAATTTTTAAATACTATCTCATTGATTGTTTTGTAATCAAACAAATGTAAGCTATAACTCTTAGAATCAACTAATATTTTAACACTGACTGATTAAAAAAACTCTTTACAGCCTCGCTTTATGAGGTACTGCAGAAAAATATCAAATGACCACAAATGTTTTTAATGGTGAGTTTTATGGGGAGTTGCCTAAAGCGCTGTGGAGATAGGTCTGGCTGTGCAAGACCACCTACAGTGGTATAACTAGTGCTTATGCCATTCACAAAATAGAAACAGACTAATTGCAGTGACACAGCTAGCAATGCTCTAGGTTACAGTATACCTTCAGTTGCTGTTATGTAATATCAATGTGTAAATGCTAAATGTAACATGGGGCAATGCTTATTTAAATAGTAAAAACAATAGCTGTGTTTTGCATAATGTGTTTCCTTCCATTTTTTCATCCTGATTAGATTACTTGACAAAATGAAAGGGTCACTTTCCAAAAGGCAAATGTTGAAAATATTAAAAATAATTTAAATTCCCTGACCCATTCATTTATTATAAGATAGTCTGGCTTTCAGAAATACTCATTTTGTAAAGGAGAGAGCCATCCACTGTTTGCTTTTGCATTCAGTTTGTTTTCAAATATTGAAGCTAAGATGGAGGTGCAGAGATAAGGGTGACAGCACAGCTGATGGAGCTTATGCAGTCACAGCACACAGATGGTTTCTCTGGCAGCCTCTTGAGTCCTGATTTTCTTAAAGCTTCTAGTGCTTGGAAGCTCCAACTATTCCTGGTCTGCTTCAGGTCAGTTAATTTGGAATTTGGCTTCTATGCCTCCATTTACAGACACATTACTTTGGCACAGAGCACACATTGCAAATGATGGCTTGGTAGTGGTACAATGTGTGGTGCAGAGCTGTGCTCCTGAAGCTGGAAGGTGTTTACAGGCTCTCCTAAGCATACACAATAGTGAGGCATTGTTTCTACAGAAAAATCCGCAATCAGTTAATGGCTTAGATTACTGTTAGTCTGTCCAGCAGTGCAGAGGGACAGCACACATAGATAATGTGATGTTTCCATTTCGCCAGTTCTGCTGCTACTTTTAACAAAACCACAAAAGCACGTAGTAGTAGGCCGAATACAGCCAGAGACATGATGAGAATTTAAAAATAAAACAGGAAATATTATCTGAATGGAACTAGAAACAAGAAAAATATTAACAAACCTTAATATTCTCAACAAAATCAAATAATAAGTACATACCTATACAGTCCATGTCAACAAGCATTAATTTAACACTGGTATTACTTTTTAAACAGCTGGCTGAAAGCTATATTGACTTAGAGACTGACCAAACAGTACTCTGAATAAAAGTTAGTGAACTCCACATTCAATATTTTGCAGCAACCTTAAATTCCTTAGCTGGAGATAGGCCTATTTATTGAGCTGTGTTAACGCTAGTGAGTGACATTTATGACCTAGAATGCTGTAACCGGCAGTGGAATAGAGCAAATCAAGTCAATTTCCGCCTACTAAAAGTGCTGATTTTGCCACTGAAAGGCTCAGATTGTTATTATAAGTGTCTGACAAGATTATGAAAAGGATGACTACAGAGCCAAATTCACCAGACTCAAACAATACTTTTAGCGTGTATAGAGCCAGCATATATTCACATCTAAAAGGATAAATTAAAAAATGTATTTCATCCAAACCAGAGTGGTAATTGTTGGAACAGCAGAAAGATGAACAAAGACAACTTTTAAAAGTTTTATTTTGTTTCTTTCGACTTGGAATGAAGTGTGTTTTACAATGATAAAATTACTGTTTAATTAAGTCTGGTGGGTTTATGTGATAACAATTTCAGGGTTGTTTCATGTAAAACAAAAAGTATGTACTCTTTACAAAAAAGGTCTATCTCTTTAGTATCCTTTCCATAATGTTGTTGAACATTTAGAATACAAATCTGAACATGTCAGTGGCAAAGAAAGCACTTTTAGTGGACGGAAATTTAAGATGGACAATTGCCCATTAACGCTAAATTTCAGCTTGTTTCACCGCTGGTTTTAATAAATACTGGACCAATTTCAAAAATTGTTGTTCCCAGCAGTCACTTAGACACAAAAGCATGGTAAGGTTAGGCTTAGTTAACGCTACCTTTTAATCAACCTTGAACGGTAATCAAGGTCAAGCAAAATCCAACCTGATCTCACTGAATCCTGTGAAATTAACATGGCCCCTTAACTCAAAATCTGTGGCAGTTTCACGGAATTGCAGAAAATTCCATTCATGGGCCCACGGAAGAATTCCATGAAATTAACATGGCCCCTTAAGTTAAGAAAATGGTTGTGGGTGGGGGGGGCCAACAACGGGTTGCGTGTAGGAAAAGAACAACAGGACGGCCGTATACAGCGGACGGGTTGGGTTCAGGAAAAGAACAACGGGTTAGTTTGCTCAAAAAACACCTGTTTGGAACCTGTTGTTTGGATATTAAAGGAGCATTCCCAAAAGGCTCAGTTGTTCACAAGGGGAGGGGCAAAGTTCCCCACTTTGTGAATAACTGCGTGAGCAAATAGTCCAATAGTTTAAGAATGTTTCTCAACGTACAATTGCAAGGTATTAATTATTTTATCATCCACAGTCCATAATATCATCAGAAGATTCAGAGAATCTGGAGAAATCTCTGCATGTATGTGACAAGGCCAAAAACCAATATTGAATGCCCGTGACCTTTAATCCCTCAGGCAGCACTGCATTAAAAACCAACATCATTATGTAAAGGATATTGTCACGTGGGCTCAAGAACCCTTTGAAAAACCCTTGTCAGTTAACACAGTTCTTCTCTACATCTACAAGTGCAAGTTAAAACTCTACCATGCAAGGCGTAAGCTGTATATCAACAACACCCAAAAACAACACCAGCTTCTCTGGGCCAGAGCTCATCTGAGATGGACTGGCGCAAAGGGTGCTGTGGTCTGACGAGTCCCCATTTCAAATTGTTTTTGGAGATAATGGAAGTCATGTCCTTTGGGCCAAATAGGAAAAAGAACCATCCAGATTGTTATGCAAAGTTCAAACCCAGCATCTGTCGTGGTATAGGGGTGTATTAGTGCCCATGGCATAGGTAACTTGCCCATGTGTGAAGGCACCATTAATGCTGAAAGATAAATGGTTTTGGAGCAACATGCTGCCATCCAAGCAACGTCTTTTTCAGGGATAGTCCTGCTTATTTCAGCAAGACAATGCCAAGCCACATTCTACATGTGTTAAAACAGCGTGGCTTTATAGTAAAAGATTGCAGGTACTAGACTGGCCTGCCTGCAGTCCATATCTGTCTCCCATTGAAAATGTGTGGCACATTATTAAGCACAAAACACGATAACAGAGACCCCGGGCTGTTGAGCCACTTAAAGTTGTGCAAGCATAAGCAAGAATGGGAAAGAATTCTACGCTTCAACAATAAGTGTCCTCAGTTCCCAAACGCTTATTCAGTGTTGTTAAAAGGAAAGGTGATGTAACACAGTGGTAAACATGCCCCTGTCCCAGCTTTTTTTGGACGTGTTGCAGGCATTAAATTCAAAATAGTGAATATTTGCAAAAACACAATAAAGTTTATCAGTTTGAACATTACATAACTTGTCTTTGTAGTGTATTCAATTGAATACAGGTTGAAAAGGATTTGCAAATCATTGTATTCTGTTTTTGTTAACCCAACTTCTTTTGATTTGTTTGTAAATTATAATATTGCTCTGTAACTTCTGGATGTGTAAATAACCAGCTGTTTGCTGATAAGTTTGCCATTAAAAGGTCAATGTTGTTCACCACTGTCCCCAACTGACCAAAAATCAGTTATTGCAGGTTTACAGCTTAGCTTTGCATAAAGACTAGAGGCAGGCACCCAGCCAGAAAAATATTCATAACCCCCTGCAAAACCCCAAGTTGTTTTCTTTACACTTGCACAGGTTGGTAGGCTGATTTATTTTTGAACAGAGCCATGCAACAACTAGGTATGGGGGTGTTTCCCCCCCATACCCAGTTGTTATGCTAAGCATCTCCAGGCTTAATACATATGAGTGGTATCAATCTTTCCATCTTATTCCCAGAAAGAACGGAAATAAGCATATTTCCCAAAATGTCAAACATATTCCTTTAAATTGTATTTGTTTGACACAATCATTAAAAAAAGCTAAGTATGTGTGTGCCAGAGAGTCATCTCAGCTCAATTAAGGAGAGACATTTGTTCTGGTGATATGTAGGTATGTTATTTGGTGTTTTATGAAATCTTTATACAGGATCAGGGGGTGGTCGGCTGCAAACAAAAACTCAAAAATACTGTTTCTGCTAGAATAAATTGCCCCTTTATTCCCCGCAGAACACCATGAAGCTGCGAGCACACGCTCACACTATCAACACGTGATGCAAAGTGAACACTACTTTGCAAACAAAAACTCAAACGCTGTCTCTGCTAGAATAATTGTGTCTTTTTATTCCGCCACAGAATACAGCAGGGAAACAAGCATGTACATGCACTCAATACGTGATGCTAAGTAAACACTACTTTAGAGCTCTTACCTTGACACAGGACTGGAGAGCCGTCAGTCCGAGCAGAGCAGCATCAACGTGGCTGGGCGTCCGTATGCGACCCGCAGCTGACTCTGCCAGACCGAGGACTCCCCTCTTTTTATTCTTTAGTAAACAAAGGATAGTGTGGGAGCGTGGACGGTCAGTCCCCCACTCTCAGGCTATCCCTCGGTTAGTCCGCCGTCCTGCTCCATGTTTTTGAAACAGGAAAGCGCTCTCAAAACATGAGCTCGGTGGAAAGCCGTTCTCAAAACATGGTGACCAAAACAGGTTATACAATTGATAAATGAAACACAAAACAATGAATACAGCAAAGCAACAGTGTATTAACAAGTTATATAAGTGACCCACTTAGCTGTTGTCAAGGAACATAATGCAAAATAAACTTTTTCCTCCACATTTGGCAAACCTGCTCATAATAATTTGAATCCCTCAGACCAAATGCTGAACGCTTTATTATACATTGGCATTATGTTTTTTTTTTAATTTATAATCATACCGTTTATTGATCCCCAGTGGGGAAATTACAATTTACACTCTGTTTTGTTAGTAATCACTACACATAGGCCTGAAATACACACATGCTCAGGACCTATTCATGCACAAATGATAGAGAGATGTCAGAGTGAGTGGGCTGCCAGCTGGACCAGCGCCCTGAGCGGTTGGGGGGGGGGGGGAGGTACGGTGCCTTGCTCAAGGGCACCTGGCAGTGCCCAGGAGATGAAGTGGCACCTCTCCAGCTACCAATCCACACTCCATACTTTTTGGTCCGTGCACGGGACTTGAACCGGCGACCCTCCGGTCCCTACCCCAACTCCCTACGGACTGAGATACTGCCACCAAAATTACTGATAATTCTGCAATTAATCACAATAATCTGATGAGTTGTTACAGATTGTTGAATGTTGTTTGTTATTTTTCAGTAGCAGTAAATTCAGCTGCAGTATGAGTTTGATTTTGCGTTACAGTGCTACAGCCAAGAGTAAAAAAGTTGTCAGTCAGAAGCAACAGTGAAGAACATAGTGTGTGTTTTTATCCACTTGTATTTGTTTGTGAATGTCTGTTGTGATGTATTTTGTCTATGTGTGTGCACATGCCTGGGTTCAGTGTGTGCAGTGTGTGGGATACACAAGAATCTAGGTTGGAACATCCATTTTCAATCACTTATTTAATTCACATGAGCTATATTTAAAGATATCATAAATAAATGACCAGGGTTCCTTTCATCAATAAATAAATCATGGCCGTTATCCTCTCTTTCTCCCGTGCACACAGCGTAGTACTCTGCCTCCAGTCTTTATCACATTGGTTTATCATAGTGGGCTAGATATACAGTATGATTAAGTGTGTTTACATGCACACAGTATCACAGTATCACTTGGTTATTCGTCTACAGCTATTCACTCAATGAGTTTGCTCGTGTAGATAATGTTTTTAAAAAAAAAACATCATGTGGAAGCCTGAACAAGAGTTAGGATTTAATATCACTTTAATGTCCCGAGGAAAAGTCAGTATACCAGAACAGAACAGAAAATAATGCAAATCAATAAAAACCCTATCAGCAGAATCTCAAACTGCCCTAGACAATTGTGATAGGTTTAAAGGAATGCCAATAAACCAGAACATGTTTTTGTCCTATCCTGTATTGTTGTATGGACTACCCAGACCTTCCTTTGCACCGCTGTGGAGGAAGGTTTGGCATTGTGAGACTACTATAATGCATATTCTAAAAACTGGTGTGATGCTCCACCACAGGATTTCTTTTCCTTAAATGTGTATGTTGTATGTTGTCCACTCATCTGCACTATTATCTATCTTGCTCTGGCAAGTCCAATAGATAGAATCTAGTTTCTAGTAATACTTGATCACAAGTACTAAACTGAACCATTCTCTCTACAGGAATGTAATTCGATAATTCTCAACTGTTGGTCGTAGAATTTGTGTCCTAAGCTAGACAACATCTAAAGTCTATGTTCAAGTGCAGATTTAGTGTCCCCACCAATGAGTTTGAAAGGAAAACATTCATTATGTGTGTGATCAAAGGAAAAGAGGAGAATAGACATTTCTACATTTGTCAGAACATTTCACTCAAAACCACCAAAGTCAGTCTGCTGGGGTTGCTAGAGGAAAAACTGAAGAATCACTAGAGTCATTAGGATTCATCCTCTGGGAACCATGAATGTCTGCAACTAATTTGGCAGTGGCATTCCATCCAATGGTTGTTGAGATATTTTAGCCTGGATCAAAGTAGTGCGGCGCCTGAATGACCCTGCCATCATAAAGCCACAAAACTAAAAACACCTTTAAAAATGAGAGGATGAGATTTTAAAATAGCCTCAACTCCTACAGTATAATGCAGCATAACAATAGCTATTTTTCTTAAATAGCATTTGCCCTTTTATTTAGATATTTATTATTTAGTACTTAACCATTTCATTTCATTACTGTGCAATATTTATTAATTTGTTAACACTAATCTATTTTCACACAATGTGTATTCAAAGCTATTTTATATATGTATACAGTTGCTCTCCGGACTCAGGACTGTACACCAGCACCCCCACCCCCTCTCTTTTTTCTCTGCACTACTTACACTTTATATTTTTGACTGTATATTTTTGATATTTTTGATATTTTATATTGTTATCTTTATATTGTTTATATATATTTTTGTGTCAACACTGTAAAGGGATTGCTTCACATTGCACAAGTGCACGTACTTGTGTATAATGACAATAAAGGCATTCTATTCTATTCTATTAATTGACATTGTTTCCTATTGTCAGTATAAAATGCTGTCTATAAAGTACATTATAAAACAAATCAGTGGGCTGCAAATAGGAAACATTTATGACAATAAAACATTAACAGTAATCAAATCTTCAGCATAAACATAAATTTCAGATCTGCTCTTTATATAAAGAAAATATAAGTATTAACAAATACATAAATTTTTACATACTTAGTTTGTTGAATAAGGATGTAATAACAAATACATACCAATTGTAATAACACATACATACTTATTTTTTTAAATAATAGTATAGTATGTAGTTTTTAGTCATTTTGTCTTTTGAGCAGATGTATAGCTAAAGAACAGAGTTCATCCTGCATCTGTTTGAGATCAGTGTGATTAGAATGTCTACTCCCAGATGGTAGCAGAAGGGAGTGCTTAGTAGGATGCATTCAGGGACTGAAGGTGCTTCTTGCCTTCTGCGGTGCCTTGAGAGACTTCCTGTAATCCCATGCAGGACATTGTTGGTTATCTGGAGCAATTGAGAATCTGATCTACATCAACAAAAGTACAGTATCTCGAAAAGTTAGTGTAATTTTTCCTGTATATGCAGAAGGTACGTAACATGTGGAGATGGTTTCTTTATTTCTGGATAACTGACACAATATTGTTGTAAAGTCTTTCCTCACCACTGTCACACTGTTTGCTCTTGGGAGAATTACTAGAATCTTTGGGGCTTTGTTAATTATAGAGTGTGGTCCAGACCTACTCTATCTGTAAAGTGTCTTGAGATAAATTTTGTAATGATTTGATCTTATAAATAAAATTGAATTGAATTTAACTTATCAAGCATGGCACAGTTGTCCAATCTCTCAATGACTTAATCTTCAGCAAAATGTTAAAATGAGATCTGCCTCTTTTCCAAACTCTATCAGCAGCTCCTTCTTTAAATTATGTGGAGTTGTAAGAAATTATTCCCACACCAATGCACCCACTCCCTTAAGAATCTTTTTCAAAGCCCTTCCATTTGAAACAGCTGAGTCATCTTTTCTATTTTCTACAAGCAAAAGTGATTAAAGATCTCAAGACACAGCAAAACAGTCGTGCATGCTTTTGAGAGGGGGAAATGTACTGCTACGCTAACCCCAAGCTAAATCAGTATTTTTATTAGCTGATAATAAAAATATTTTGTACTGCTATTATGTTTTGGCTCCACTGAAGTAAAATATAGTCTTGCTTAAAGGTACAATATGTAACATTTCTATATTAAAATGTCTAAAAATTACCATACCTATGTTTTATATTTTTTAGAGTTGTGTACTTACACTATCCCAATAAAAATCAAATCAAGAAAAACGTAATTATGTTGGGGAAGCTGCAGCTATTTTGTTAGAATGACACATTATTAAACGTAACATTTGACACTTGAATGGGTAAACCCGTCCGTGAACAGATGCATTCTAATCAGCTATGGTGTTTACGTAAGGCTTGCTGCGCCTAGGTAGCTTATCTGTCTGTCCCATAGACCGTTAATATTAATAATAATAATTAATATCAATATACAGTCTGTGGTCTGTCATCTCTCCCCCCTCTGTCTGTCCTAATTGCAGGAGTGGAGTCTGGTGTGCGGGAGTCAGGGTTCCAGCTGCCACTCATCTACCACAATCAACTTTTGCGTCATATACCCGGTCATTCCTTCACTCAAATCATTGTCAAGACAACCACAGTTTAGTTTAGCAACCATAGTATAGCTCCAGACGAACCTTTGTTTACCTGTTTAGTCTAATGTGTGTTTGCCTGTCCTGATCCCTTCTCTTGTGCCTCAGCTGCCACTGGAACCCGTCTCCTGCTACCACTTCACTCCTGCCATCCACCGAACCAGAACCCCCCCCCCCCACTGGACCCCACCACTAGCCGCCCTACTGTCTCTCTCTGACAGGCCCGCTCTATTCCGGAATTTACCTGACCTGTTCTCCACCCTGCTGGCCTCTCCCCCTGACAAGTAGCTAACGTTAATGCTAGCTAATGATGGGTGGGTAACATTATAGGGTTAGAACATTGTTCAACACGCTTATAAAGTTATTTTCAGTATGATTGTTTTGACCATGAATAAAAGCAGCACTGGGCTAACCCACGAATGAGTTCACCAGTAACGTTAACCGTATAGATAGACGACTAATCTAATACTGCCAGTTGACACCTGTCAGCTGCCATTGGAACCTGACTCCTGCCATCCACCGAACCAGAACCACCACCACTGGACCCCCACCACTAGCCGGCAAACTGTCTTACCTGTTTTAATTTTTTTAAAAAAATAAAAACTATAATTCCCATAATTCCACACAACTTCCCATCATCATCAAAAGTTGTTTATTCCATTGTTTGGGTTTAGAGGTAACTTGGGTTTTGCTGCTACAGTCTTTTGTTTCTTAAGGTGGCTAATGTTGGCCAACAGAAAAGATGACTAGTTTCTACAGTTTTAACATTTTGACCCTACAAATCTCACTTGTGTCCACTGTGTTCAGTAACAGTCTTACTCACATATTTATACAAAGGACTTCTTATCACCTAAATTCTTACAGCAATTTCAGTGATGTGCACATTTTTCTTTAGCAGCTGCATGTCATATGAAGATTTGAACGCTTCTGATTAATTGATGTGGGTTTGCACCAGCTCTACATTTTGTGTGATTGCTGTATTATTCAGATGGTTTTAAAAGCATGTCAACTCAATTAAAGGGGTTTTACGAGAAATATCATGTCCTGTCCTACTATGTCAGGAGTAACATCTCAGCTCGGGAGCAAGGAATACCTCCACCCCTGGATTCAACTGCATAAGATGGAGGCTTCCAGTGCACAAATTGAATTTTACCCAAATTGTCAGTTGTCAGTTTACATCATTGTTACGATTAAGTAACCATGGTTTTTCTTTAAAGATTATTTTTAGGGCTTTTCCGCCTTTAATTTTTGACAGGACAGTGAGAAATGGGGAACACGTGCAGGAAATCGTCACAGGTCGGATTCAAACCCTGGATCTCGGCCGTGAGGCATATGCTGCTCTGCCACTAACCATAGTTTTTCTTTTTGGATGATGTCTGATCTCCCTTTTTAGATTTACTTTACATTTATGAGTTTAAAAAGTTTAAAAATTTTCCCAATTTGCATTTGAATGTTATGAAAATGAAGTTCCATATTTCAGCCTATTTAGTGTGTAAATAGAGAGGAGAAGATGGCTATCTGCTAAGCCTGGACCTGTGGCTACGATCTGGACTACGTGGAGGAATTGGACTGCCACGTCTCTGTTGGGCATCCTGCTAGCCAATGTGCCGGCGTCGGACAGTAAACTGGATGAGGAGTCGGTTTCCAGTGGGATGTCGGGAGCTCTGACGTCCTTTCACCGAGACTTTGCTGGAGTGCCGGTGCCATTCAAGAGGATTACTTTTTGTCTGTGTGCCTGTTTTTGTCTCTTTATGATGAATCATGCACAAGCCAAAGGAGCTTATGGGATTACATTTCACTGGAATTTCATTATTTTTTATTTATTGATTTTCATGTGACAAATAAAAATTGATTGATTGAAGCTTAAGTGTTTCATGTTATGGACAATTAAACATTTATGCCTGATGCTTTTTAGTTAAATTCACCTACCAGGGACCAACTGAGTGGCATGAGCTTAATGTAAATAATTTAGAAACTGATGATAAATGAAATATGTTAACTGGAACATCAGTTCAGCTTTTGCTTTATGCAGCAGTTCAGGTTTGCTTCAGCAACTCAAAGGGAGCGGAGAAGTGTTTTGTCATGCTGCCTCATTTCATTCAAACAGTGGAGAAAACACCCGCAATGCCTTGTAGTGCAGACTCAGCAAAATCACTCTACTTGTTTCTTCCGTCATTTTCATTATGCAACTGGGAGAAAGACATTATGCTGCAAATGATGCTGTCTGAGTCAATGCTTCAGCAAAGCAGCCATTACTTCTATCATCTTCTCGATTCCAATGCACACTTAGCAAGTTACTCACCACAGACAACCAGCATCAATATTAGAGTCCAGTTTTAGTGTTTTTCTGCACTATAGATTTGCATTTTACACCATCTTTCTCTTGTTGTGATTATATCCATTGCTAATCCTTTTGACGCTCTTGCTAGTGTGTTAAAGACAATGGAACAGTTTAAAGCTAGGAAGCCTTGATAAAATAATCAACAGAAAGTAATCAGGAAATTAAACTGAGAGAATGACACTGTATTGCATGGCTCTAAATATTCAGACAAGAGGTCCAAGATGTTCATACAATGTCAAAACTAATTTTATCTTAAGACATTTTATTAATATTTTCAATTGACAGTCTCAGCCAAAAACAAACATTGAAAACAAAAAAAATCATATCATGGCAATGGAACAAGAGGGTTTCAGGACAAACAGAAGCGGGAAAATCAATATCAGTTCCATCACAGATTATAAATTAGATCAATTCAAACAGCTGTCTGCAGTTTTACTGTATATGACTATATATTGTATTTAAAGTTGAAAGAGCAAGGAATGGAGAGGTCAATGAAGCTAGGGACAAGGTTCGGGGGTTATCAACAGGTGAAAAGGGAATTTCTATGGGAAAATTGGGCATTTGGTCAGCAGTGGAAAGTCAGGCACAGCATGGATGGCAGGGACATTTATGTTTATGAGAGTTGAGAAGGTGAGAAGCTTCTGAAGATATTTTAGTCAGGTCATGGTTAGGGTTGACAGGCCAGATGGCAGAAGAGTTAGGATTGAGGGAGGAAGAGCCGTTACGTGCTGACAGTGCACATTTTCGTTCTGATGTTGTAACTTGAGGGGAGTTGGGGGGGGAAATGATAGAGGGAGTGTCTGGCACATGCACCTGGTCTATGTTGCCAGGCAGCCGGATGTGGGTGTGGTCTCAGGAGTGCAGGGCGGGGCAGGCAGAGAAAATGAGGATACACAACAAGAGAGGAGGAAGAGTCACACAATTGGCTCCCTGCAGAGGACAATTTCCAGCTCGCCACGGTAGAGCTTCCCTCCGTCAGACAGGGTCATGATGCTCTGCTTATAACCCGTCAGGTTCTTCCCGTCCACATCCTGAACAACAGAATGGGGGTTATGATATAGAGTCAGTAAGACTGAAGGGGCCAACTAGTGACAGTAATCAAGATAAAGATACTAATGCTTTATTTGGAGCTAATTTTAACCAGTATTGTCCTAGGTGATCAGATTTGTCGCTAAAAGCTTTCTGTTAGTGCACAACACTAGCAGTTTACACTGGTAATGGGACATATTTACCATGCAAACTTTGTAGTGATTTTTGAAACTTTTTAAAATGAGTGCATGATTTCAGACAGAGGTAGACAAAAGAAGGCATTGCATCTTTAGCCAATCACTATTGATGTGGCAAGCAGATTTAACTTGCTTTAGTGAGCTTGCTATGATGTGAGCTGGATAAATTCTCAGGCAGAAAGTCAGCCTTCTCCCCAGTAAATTATCCTTATAGATGTACTGTAGAAGATAAACAAATAGAAAAATGTGTATGTATTTTCTGATATTAATAATGTTTTATTACAAATTTAATTAAGTATTTGAGGACCACAATAAAAACAAGTGGACTTTATTGTGCTAAAATTGCACTGAAGCCCTCTTTTGGTTTCCTGTTTTACTTTGTAGTGTCTGTTTCTCCTGATGTGTTTCAACTGTTTCACCTGCCCTCATGTCACCTGTCTGTCGTTACTATCCTCGTTACCTCTTAGTTTCTGTGCTTCCTTTGTCTGTAGTCAGATTATTGTGTTTGTTTCTCAGTTCCTTGGGTTTTGATTCCCAAGACTTCAATTTTCGGAGTGTTTTTAAAACTCCTTTTGCCAGCCAGCCTTCCTCAGGAATCCCATTGTTTGTTAGCCGTTTAATTTAATAAATAATATATCTTCCACTACCTCTTTGTCTCTTCATTTTTGGGTCCACGTCTCGCAAATCCTGACAGATTCGTATCTATTTATTTTACAAAGACAATGTTATTCAATGATAGATTAAAAAGCTTCTGGATGGCCTACAAATGCATGGAGGACCTCATTAAAATGACTAATTCATCTGCTTCTAAACAACAACAAAGTAAGTCTCTGCACTGTTTTGATCTGGAGATATTAAATATGTCATAAGGTGAAGGACGCCGGAGAGTGTTAATGTTTTAATAGAATTTGCTAAGGACCTCAATGAAAACAAGTGGACTTTATTGTGTCTTGACATTTTTTAGTAGTGTATGACACGCCATTTGAAATTCAAGATGCTGGACTTTAAATTAGTTCCTTGTCAATTAAATATTTATGTTTCTGATTTCAGTCTCTGCTACCAAACAGCCTCTTGTCCTGTATTATTTTTCTGGCATCACATCCTGACAACAAGACAGAGGTGATTTCACACCAACCTACAAAGACACAAATGTCTAAGATTGTGATGTTTGACATCCTTTCAGACAGGGTTTGCACCACTATACACATCCAAATCCTGAATGCCCATAATAAAACAGTTAATACATGTGAATCATTTGGGGGTTTCAATAAAGATGTTGATCAGAGTTTTTGCAGCACTAAGAACTTAGATCAGTCAACATTACTCATCACATGCAACTTGTCTAATGTTTACTACTTCTATTATTGTAAGTCTACCATACAGGCATGGCTTGTATTAAAGATTTATGTTTAAAATACAGCTTTTTGGGTGTATTTTTTTGGGTCTCCTGAAACACGGTAATATTAAACAGAACGCTCAGTGAGTGAACAACTGAGAGGAGCATAAATGATTAGAGAGAAATTGTATTAGTTCAAAAAGTCACAAGCCATGTCTAAGCTCACAAAAGTGCATCGTGTTTACAGAATGCCACAGGGCTACAGAATGTACTTGTATACAAAATGCCTGTGAACCTTCACCAAAGCCCCCATCTCACCTTCTTGTTTGTCTGGTAAAGATCTCGTAGCAGGGCATCCAACTCCTGCTCATCAATGTAGCCGTTCCCATCCTGCAAGAAGTTGACAGAAACATACCACAAATTTAAATTTCTTCTCTAAACATTCAGAAAGGAATGGTCTTGAGGACAGGATTATTGGACTGATCTGTAGACAGAGAGCAGACTTCAAAACATAATTAAAGTGCAGCGATTTAAACTACAGCTCAACATTATGTAGCTGCACCTTGTTTTTCTAGTTTTCATCAAAGATTCCTGCATTCCTTCCTAAACAGTGTGCACCAGCTATATTTAGATTCTGAGCCTTTTGATTTTTGAGCCCTGTTATACTGCTCAACGTCATTCAATATTTTATGGCAGCATCATAAATGCACCAGCCAAATGGCCATTAATGAATGATGATTTAAAAAAAGATTTCCCATTCACAACTATGTAAAAGGGGTTAGCTGTAGAGTCAATATGGAGCCACTTTGCTAATTAATGAGTTATGTCTCACAGTAGTCTTTGGAGTTTGGGTCCAATAAATAAATCCAAATTTTTGGCAATGTCCCTTTGGCAAGTGGAACAAAACCATGTTCTGTTCATCTAGGCTCGGTCTCAAGATGACTTCAGAGCTCAGTGGCTTGCCAATCTTATTTCTTACTTTGGGAGATGCTGTTTGATGTTTACAAAGCTTGACTGAAGTGTCCCAGATCTTGGGAATAAAGTGTGAATTCTATTTTATTTTCACTGAAAGGACTGCAGAGTTATGGGAAAGCAGAGCAACATCAGGTCTATCTAAGTTGCGTGCCATCTTGCATGCAAGACATTTTCAAGACCTTACACAGTTTGGGACTGTGGCACTGTGAGCCATGTTCACGTTCAGCTGAATGGCCACCCTTCCTTCACTGCCCTTCTTACCGTCGCTCAGCACACGTGACAGCAGCTGACTGTGTTTCAGCTGCAGGGGCTGAGCTTATAAAAAAATGATAAAAATAATTACACCCATAATGGTAGTGCTCCATTCGCAGAGATAGCCTACATGAATGGACCACAGTGGCTCATCTATAATTGAATCCAACCCTGTCCTCTGCAAGTGAGCTTGAGCGAGTGCTTGTCTTTAGTCCAACACGGAGACATGTAGATGCAAGCAACTACCCAGCCACTGCTATAAAGGTCTGCCCTGTTAACTAAGGCCTACACAGTGGCAAGAAATAAAGAGCTTAAAGGTTCATTATTGACCTTGGAAATACTAGCTTGAACTTCAAATTCGTCTGGAGCTTTCAATTATATAACATGGCCTTGTTTAGCAGATAAAAGTACGACGTAGTACAATGCGGCGCTTGTGCCAGTGATGTTTTGTATAAGTTTTGTAGCTAGGGAACTATAGTGTTAGAATATTTTATTGTCAAAAACAGAATATTTAATTGTCAATTATTAAGATTCTTCTCCTTATTATTATTAAGATTGTTACTGTTGGTTTTGTACTCTATTAGAGCTTTAATTACAACCACCTGTCTCCATTCACATAACAAAAACCAACCTCTCCCCTTCCATTGCACTGCCCGTCCATTTCAATTGCCTCCTTCTAACGGACCCAAGACTGATGTTGTGTCCCAATTTAAAGTAATAATGTTGACAGTGTTAAATGCAAGGTACAATTTTGTACAAATGGAACTTTACAAATACAGATGATGTGTGTTTTTTCAATCAAAACTACAGCATCCATGTTGGATTTTAGTATAGTCAACTTGGTACTATGAAATATGCATAATACAACCATCTTTTGAGTCAAAAGATGGTTGTAGTATGCATATTTACCACACACAATACTTGTTTAAGACAACAAATGTGTCATGAAGTGGCTACATTACGGGTACAAAAACAGTATTAGAGAGTACATTTATTTAGATTTACTGGTAATATGCCACATCAAATTGAGTTTTTTATTTCCTCTTAGATTGATTCAGCCTCATAGCTACCTCGATTACAGTATGACCCCTCAAGCTGACACAAACCCACAAGATATCATAAACAAGAAAAAGTATTTACCAGATGTGCAACTCTGGCCCCCTACCCACCAATCCACTGTTAATGTGGAAAACGTGGCCATTAACTGAACTACAGCTGAACAACCCTGATCTGTTTACAAAGGTACAACTGTGCCAAGCCTAACTCATTTTTGTTTGCATTTCCCTAGGCAGTTAGGGAGCGCCCTCGCACAAAACAAGGATTTCCATTTATGATTTTAAAGGGAAACTCCAAAACAAGCAGTTCTGAGTCATCCAGACAACTTGACTCAAGTCTAAATAATTTTTTCTAGCTGTGTTGCAATTTGTTGTTGTTTTAGAGTATAAATATACATTCCTCAAGTCCTCCCACAATGTAGCATATTAACTTTTGCAGTACAGTCTACAGAAACAGACCTACCTGTCCCACCCATAGGTTCCACCCCTTTTTTTAAGTAGCATCTATTACACTAATTCTGATTAATTATTGATGATGAAGAGGTCAAATGTAACCCGTTGAGTATTGTGGTAAATACAAATTTAGCTCAGAATATATACTGTAGATAGGGTTTTCCAGGAGCACCCCAGTTTTCAGTATGGGAAATGGATAAAAAAAAATGCTTGTGGAACAGAAATTAACCCAAAAGTGGGGTTAGACAGCTGTGGGGTTGGGAATGTGTGGAAAGCAGACAACTATATTTATTGCCACCTTGAATAAAAGGTCACCTACCTTGTCATAGAATGCAAAAATGGCATTGAACTGCTCAGTGGTCAACTTGACACCCTGTAAAACAAAACAAAGTTTGACTTTGATAACAGACTACAAATTGCAGAAATCACAGTAAAACAAAAGTCAACCAATTATATTATAAATATTCAAACATAGTGGCTACATCATATTAAGTACTTCAGTGACATTAATTGTGTATATTAATGTAGCCATTTCTTTTTACCTGGAATTTGAGTAAAAAATTCTCCTGAACAGGGAGAAGCCTGTGGGAGATTGGAGGACACAATAGTTAGATGGTGAATAAACCTCAGCAGACAATGTGTTTCAGCATTCATATAGTGAACAGAGGCAAGTAAAATTGCACATTACCTTGCCATCTCTGACAGACCCAACTTCCCATCTCCATTCAGATCAAACATCCTGAGCTACAAAGTGAAAGCAGAACAGAGATAGAAAGAGACCGAAAGGAAAGTTTTTTTTATAGGTGTATGCTGTCAAGGTAAATGTAGATATAGCGCTTCTAGTCTCAACAACTACTCAAAGCGCTTTTCCATAGTACAGGAACCATTCACCATTCACACACATTCATACACTGTGGCCGAGGCTGCCGTACAAGGTGCCGCCTGCTCATCAGATAAACACTTAAACACATTTACTCTCTGATGGCGCAGCATCGGGGGCACCTCGGGGTGATCTCATGAATGATATTGACTGAGAAATAGAATGGACAGCCATTAGGTTTCCATCTTTTTTTTCATAGTTCTAGATGTTTAACAGAGGACCAGTTAAGGGACTGTTCATGAAAAAAAGCTTTAACCATTTCAGCCAGTGCAGTTGATGGTGATATTTACAGAATAATAATAAAAAATACAGCAGCATTTTACTGCCACCACACTAGAAAAAAAGAAATTGATCAGTATCACGGTATAATGTGAAAAGTTTATTAGGGCCCGAATGCCAACAGCGGAGAAGGCCCTATTGAAACTGAAGGAATTCTTCTTTCTTCCGGCAGTCGCATCAAGTCTGGTGAATATTTACGTATTTTAAGGATTTCGGGAATAGGCGCAAAAAAATGGCTCGCTAGTGCCCCCTACAAATTAAAAAAAAATGTAGCCCCTGCAGTATACGTTTAACATAGACTAACGAGGTATCATTGAACTCAGCAGAGAGTTCTTTTTTTGACTGGTGATGTTTGAGCCACCCCATATGCTTTAGCCACACCCCCTTTCACAGCTACTGAACTGTATGGCGTAGAGTCTTGTGTGAGGTATCATTGAACTCAGCAGGAAGTTCCTTTTCATTCGTGATTATTTGCTGTGTCTGAGTGCCACAAGGATTGCATGCGCCAGTAACCCCGATGCGCGCACAGGAGAGAGGGCCCGTCCAACGCTGCTTGCAGCTTTAATTGTTATTATTACTAATAATGTTTTTCATGTTATTATGGCATACAAACTAAAACAAGAAAGGTTTATTGTAAAGTATGAAATGCTTAATGTTAAAACGTGATAACTTTTGTTGTTACATAGAACAGTTTACATTATAACTAGTCCTGTCAAACGATGAAAATATTTAATCACGATTAATCGCATTAATGTCATAGTTATTAATCGCACATTTTTGCACCCTTGATTTCTTTTTGCCCCATTATTTTTTTGATGCTCATTTTAATGCTCTTATCAACAGCTCTTATCTGCTTGCTTTGTGCAAATGTTTTTTTTTTAATTGAAAACATCATTGGCATATAGCCTACTATAGTGTTCAGTTTCACATGTAACATTCTCACTTGGAGCAAATAATCTCTCACACAATGTAACACTGCCCATCAATAAAAGGGTGAAAAAATACTTTGACGGGGGGGGCATCAAGTGGTATTTTAGACTGGACGTGCTGTGATGATAGCTCAGTTCACAACAACAAAACACACAGATCACTTTAGTCTTGTCAATGAACCATTTGGCAACTTTTAGTAAGTAAACTTTCCATACACACGTGACCGCAACACGTGACCGCGCTATATGTAGCTAGCATTGTGAAAAGGAACTAGTTAAGTTTAGGCAACAAAAATACTTTTTTTAGGGTTGTACGGAAGAGGATTAGGGCGTTCTTAGAAGTCTGACTTTAATCTCAAAATTCTGGCTTTTTTTAAAGTTTACATTTTTTTTTAGATTAAAAAAAGAGTCAGAATTTTGAGAATAATTAATAATTCTCAGAGTTCTGACTTTTTCTTAGAATTCAGATTTTATTTTTCAAATAATATATAAACAAACATTTCTTGTTACAACCTGATAAGTTTTTATATGAATATACATGAATATACAAAGGTAGGGAATTAGTTCTTACCCCAAGTGAAGGAGTTTAAATTCCTTGGGGTCTTGTTCACAAGTGAGGGGACAGTGGAGCGGGAGATTGGTCAGAGAATCGGCGCAGTGGGTGCTATATTACATTCAATTTATTGTACCGTTGTGACAAAAAGAGCCAGAAGGCAAAGCTCTCGATCTACCGGTCAGTTTTCATTCCTACCCTCACCTATGGTCATGAAGGCTGGTTCATGACCGAAATAACGAGATCCAGGGTACTTTCAAAAGAAAGAGGACGTAGATGGATGGATGAAAGACTGGATGGAAAGAATAACGAGAATATATATTGTTATGACAATACCTTTTTATAAAGTAAAAACTTCTTGTTTCACGTTATAAATGTATACTTTTTCTTTTTATATAAGCTTTAAGCAATAAGCTTGTGTAGGAAAGAATACAAAATAGTTTGCAAATTTAGATTTTCTTAGAGTATTACACCTATATTTGGTATGAATTTCAAATGTGGCCAATTTATTGACAGAGAATTTCCATTTGTAATGTCTTGTGAAAAGTATTTATTAGTTAATTGCATATGTGTTGAGTGATATGCTACTCACAATATCCAACAGAAATAGACTGAGGTGCAGATTTAGTAAAAACATACAGTATATTATGAATGTTTTACATTTTAACTGCCACATCTCCTACACAAAAATGCCTGTCTTAGCTGCATGCCACATAAAATGACTCATCATTTTACCTTTGCTGCAGGTTGTAATTTTCACTAGAGGATCCCTATTAGCATAGGACATTCCTAGCATAGTGTACTAGCATGGTTTCACTGCTGGACCTGAATGATATCGGTGCCTATGTATTCATAATTATTTGTCTTTAATTAGTAAATCGCTATGAAGTTGTTGCCTTCCCTCAATAACCTTACCAATAGCCTTTACCATCTGTGGCTCTAATATGTCATAAAGGCACAAAGAAACAATATGAAACAATGACCAAGTGCATCTATAAGTGTGTTCCGGAAAACTGCTTCAGAAAATCAGGTCACGTCAGCTCTGGGGCTTCCAGGAAGAAGCAGATGTTAGCACATCTGTGCTGTAAACACACAACCTGCAGGAAATGATGCATCAGGACCACTCAGCCGCACAGCACCACTGCTACCGACGCGACCAGCCTCTGAGGGCCTCAGGCCCGACGTACACTAGACATATACAGTACTTGTCGAAAGACTGATACTGCTGTTTCTCTCATTGCTGCTTTTGAGATTTTACTTTTTATTTTAGTTTAGTCCTTTAAAGTTATTTTTTTCACTACTTTGAGAGATGCTGGTGCAAAATCAATACTTCATTTGTGTTTTCTATCCTATATTATTTACCTCAGTTTATGTTACTGAAAGCTTTTTCTGAGCTTAGGGAGGATCTTGTTTACTACACTGTGGGAAACAGTGTCTTCTTGCAGCAGAGAACACAACTTTTAAATCAAAATGTAATATCTGGTTGGTAAAACAAACTCTAAACTGACCATGTCACTTTAAAGGTCCCATGACATGGTGCTCTTTGGGTGTTTTTATATAGACCTTAGTGGTCCCCTAATACCATATCTGAAGTCTCATTGCCAAAATTCAGCATTTAAAGCCAGTTCCACAATGAGCTTTCCTTTGTATGTGCCATTTCTGAGTCTGTAGTGTTTGAGGTGGAGGGGGGTGGCCAAGGTGGAGGCTGGGGGTGTGGCCTTGACCAACTGCCACTTTGCTCGTTTGAAAGCCATGATGTCTCTCTCTCATGGGGGGGCCAAATTCTCTGAGTGGGAAAGGATAGAAAGGGAAAGTAACCTTGCCCCTTATGACCGAGCAAGATTCCAATATGGCCCATCTAAGCTTTCATTTTCTCAAAGGCAGAGCAGGATACCCAGGGCTCGGTTTATACCTATCACTATTTCTATCTACTGGGAGAACAGAGGCAGGCTTGGGGAACGCATATTAATGTTAAAAAACCTCATAAAGTGACATTTTCATGCCATGGGACCTTTAAGAAATCTGTGTATTTTTTGTAAAAATCTATATTAATTAAAAATCTTATGTATCTTATAAAGTTTAGCCCAACAGATAAGAGCTGAATATATGACAAAGACACACACACAAATAATAATATATTCCATAATATATCACAGACTGAAACATTGTCTTACAGTGACCTGTTTGCCAGTTATTATCATCAAACCCTGAGCTGTGTGCGTGTGCGTGTGCGTGTGTGTGTGCGTGCGTGTGCGTGTGTGTGTGTGTGTGAGTGTGAGTGTGAGTGTGTCTTACTATGGTCTGTGTGTACTCCAGGAGCTTCTGGTCATCGTAGTGTCTGTTAGCCTTCTCCAGCAGGTCTGACAGAAAGCCCTGAGGACAGAGACATATGTGGATAAAAAAAAAGAAATGAGGAAGAACTTGCATGTACAGGGTCCTCGGTTTTCACCATTGAAATAACCCACAGCAATGCCAAAGCTTTATTTAATCTACTTTCTTGCAAACCTAAAACTTGATGAAGGAAGGTATATAAAGGAAAGATAAAAGCAACAATGACAGTAGAAGGGTAGGAAGGGAAGTATGTAGAGATGGAAAGAGCAAAAGAAAGATAGACAGAAATAAATTACATTTTTAAATAAAAAAAATTAAGAATGATGAAGACAGTTGGAGAGTAATTAGATACAAAACAGAATGTTGACTGTTATTATAGGGCATATAGCTGCAGTAAATGGAGCATGCCCCTGGACCCCCCCTTGGTTTGGGCAGAGTTCTGAAGGTTTGCAAACGTGTGGCTCTGCCTCTGGGTACAGTAAATGTAGTGCAGTCATTATTCAATATATTCTAACATCATGTGTTCATCACTTCAGTCAATATACTCAGATATTTTCCCTGTATGCTCGCAGTCATGAGTTAGGCACGGCCGTAGCCCACTATGAGGTCAAAGAGGTCCGGACCTCAGTAATTATTTCTTTTTTAAAACACACTGTATATCTGCATCTGAATGACATGAAACCGTTTTTTTTTTAATGTAAACTCTATGTTTGAAACTGACAGCTTTCTGTGCGGGGCCATAGGATGTGTTGGCCTACCTGAGCAGCGCGGGAGTGCCCCAGACCTCTTGCTTTTCATTTTAGTGCTCATGTTAACAGGTTAGAGTAGGTGAGCGCCGCGTGAGGCGCACAGTTTTCAGTGAAAATGATCTGATATTAACATCATACCAGCAAAATTCATAACTGACACCTTTTACTATAGTTTATAGTATTATCTATAATACTATAAACTATAGTAAAAGTACTATCCGTAGAATATATCAGACATGAAACTATAAAACTATAATTATATTTTATAATTGAGCACAAACTTCTTAACCTTTTTCCATCACAAACAAATATATTTCAGAGCATTTTAATGTTGTAATTTGTCAATGTGGAGCTAATTGTAGATTCTTTTTATACTACTGTGTAGGTTAATCGTATAGCCTACTGCATCCTATCATTTAAGCACATCATACACTTTTTTAAATATAAGAAGTAACTTTCAAATCAATGTAGTGGAATATAAAGTACAATATTTCCTCCTGACATGTAGTGGAGTAGACAAATAGCACAAATGGAACTACTCAAGTAAAGTACAAGTACCACATAACTGTACTTTCTGTACTAACTGTACAGTAGCTACTTGAGTAAATGTACTTAGTTACTTTCCACTACTGGTTGTGACAAATTATGCAGCTTTATTTTTGCCAAAAACTTCCTCTGTATGTATTTAATGTTAGATAGAATGTGTGTGTGGTGTATTGCTGAGGCTGTGTTTGTAGGTTACATTTTGGTATGAAATATGCTCATACAATGCAGTAAATAAACTCCATTAAAAGAAATAATTGTGGACTTCAGTCATTTCTGAACCCTGGCTAAGGCCTGTGAGGTGAGATGTATGTCTGCTGCCTGTGAGCGCATCTGCATTTTCCCAAAGCTTTCCAAAGGCCACACCTGAGTAACTCATCTGCACCTGGTCAGCTGGAAGAAATGAGATCCCATGACAACCTAAGCAGCCTAATTTGTATGTGAAGCTTAATCACTGACCCGAGTAATTATTAACTCCCCAGTGTAGAGCACTTTCCTTTATATCATTTGACATAAAATTTCCTAGAGGTGTTGAAGTGAATAACATTTGTGCAATCTGAAAAGCTTTTTCATCTGAGTCCTCACCAGAAATAAACACGTGTGGTGGTCATTGGGGGATTTCCTGTGGAGTGGATACTTCCTCTTTTAAAGCTGCTGCCTTGCTTTACTGACCCATGTGCTTATGCATGTATCAAACATGTATCAAAATTGGTGAATTGCACTGAAACTTAGTGACAAACATATTAAAATGTTGATTGTCTGTGGTTAGCTAATATGTCACTTGTTGGCCCTGCCAGTGCAAAGACTACATCTTAAGCCATATTCAGCACATCAGTGTTTTTTAACGATGTTTCAAGGGCCTTAAAAGAATATTTAGATTTTTCTGGAAATATGCGTATTGGCTGTCTTGCTCAAAGTTAGCTGAGCAGATTTATGAGTAGTATCAATCTTCTCATCTAACTCTGTAAGAAATCGAAAAGGCATATTTCCTGCCTACTAGTTATTTTCCATAACTATTACTTTCAACAAGCAGATTCATAATCAGTTTGATAATAGGGCAGTTACCCTAATAATAGGATAGTTACCCCATAACACAAAAAATATGCACAGGATTATTTTCTGTTATTCTTTCCTTTCTTTTTAATGGTGCACAACAACATAGAGGAGATGATAAACCAAAAA
The DNA here is from genome assembly GCA_026937815.1 of Etheostoma perlongum. NCBI lineage: Eukaryota > Metazoa > Chordata > Actinopteri > Perciformes > Percidae > Etheostoma > Etheostoma perlongum. Next base: position 9,591,539 of record CM049378.1, on the reverse strand, counting down.
CAATATCCATATAGGATTAGGCATTTTGTGCTTTTCCACTCAAAATGATCAACAAGGGTATGGGAAATACATCCAGGAAAAGAAAAACAGAATAACATGACTATTACAGTGGTATACATATATGTAAATCTGTGAATAAAATGTAAATATTTTTAAAAAAAGATGGGATGTATGGGATAAGTAGCTACTTAAGTGGCTGCTACAGCTACTACTGTCTGATAATCACAGTTAAGGGTGGGTGCTTTGCTAGTGAGCATTTAAATGTGTATTTAAATGTGTGTGGGGGGAGAAAGAAAGAAAAAAGACATAAAATAAAAATAAGTATGACAAATTAAGCAGGTTGATAAATAACAGGTATTTGTAAACGTATTGATTGGTCATGCTAGCCTTTAGGATGCAAATGTAGATATATGATCAGAAATATTACGTAAAAGCCATGACCATGAATGAGTTACAATATGTTTTATCATTGAGAATCGTATATCGCAACATACCTTCAATTCGTTTGCTTCAATGTAACCACTGCGATCTGTATCATATCGCCGCCATGCCTACAAGAAATATATATAAAAAAACAAAGGAGATATTGCATTGAAAGCAGTTTTTCAGCACTGACGAACAAAGCACAAAGACACTTTTCTCTCACATTCCTCCCCCAACATAAATCCTCTCTGATCGAACCCTCAGCTTGCTCCTTAACTGCGCTAAGAGTTTGATTTTTCTGGTGGATAGAGCAGAAATCGTTCCAGAGGGGACAACCACAAAAGCCTGGATAATCCCTGTAATCACACAGTATTCAATACAATCCCAATCGCCCCCATTCAGAGCAGAGGGCAGCCATAGACAGAGAGAAATGAGGGAGGGAGAGAAAGTCATTTTAATGAATGTTTTAATCTAGCAGCTGTCCCTGTCCGAAGGAAGGGCTCCTTATCAAAGATGGATGGCCTTCCTCCTTCTCCTTCTCCTCCTCTTTCCCCTCTGCTCCTCCTCTGGGCACTGCAAAGAGCTACAGTGGTGTTATCCATTATATATGACTCTGAAAATAGAAGGTTCAGCTTCCTCATTCTAACCTTTTAAAAAGACAGTGCCCTTCAACAAAGACTGATTAATCCTCCTTTCGTGTTTTATGTTCTCAAACTCAGACTCTCAGCTTCCCATCGACATTTCATTTACGTCCTTCTCTTTTCCTGCTTTCTCTTGTTTGCCATTTGCATCCTTTTCTCTTCTTCACACCTTCTCTTTCATTCATCCTCCTCTTGTCATTTCATTATTACTTTTCAACATGACACCAGAGACAAGGACATCCTCTTCCCCACATGTAATTGGTTTCTAATTGTCTCCATTCTTTCATTGCAGCCAATCTAACATGAAATCTGCCATTTTCTTATCTTTTAAATGTGTTTTGTGGAATAAAGGATTTCCTTTTAGGAGCGCCTTTCTTGCTCTGCTGAAGGCGTTTTGTTATTCCTATAGTCCTTAATTATTCACAAGTCAGTGCAGCCCTATGTTTGTTAATACTATACTTTGAACTTTTCATATATAAATGGTTTCTTAAACACAACTTGACTGTTGTTCAGTTACAAAACAGACTTTATTATTTTTTCTGAGCTTTTGCTATCAACTAGTCACATATGATTGACTTGTGTGTATCTAATGTTTGATTACTCGTTAGCTAAATTGATTTAGCTCAGCTAACTGTCACTGTTTTGCAGTGTTGGGGTAACGTGTTACAAAGTAATGCATTACTGTAATCATATTACATCTGTGTGTAACACAGCAATGTAACACGTTACTGCTGATAACCCTGTAATCAGGACAGTGGACTCGGCATCTGTCCAAAACATACTGGGCATGTAGTGCAGTGGCTTCGAATGATGACCAAAACGCTTGTCTTTTACAGCAAACATTTTTTTGGTCAATATGCTGCAGTTTTCCAAACAAGAAAGTGAACAGATGGGGAGCTTATTCCCTGGAGTCCTATGTTTTATTTTAGGGTGGCACCTACATCTTTGTTGCAGCTGTGATTGTGGTACGGCTATGAGCCCTGAAGTGCCCTGAAGTGCCATGCTACACACTGCTACGACTACGTACTACGACCTGCTATGTCCTGCAATGCCCTGCTACGCACTGCAACGTCCTGCTACGCCCTGCTATGCACTACTACGTCTTGCTATGCCCTGCTATGCCCTGCTACGCAATGCAATGTTCTGCTATGCCCTGCTACTTATGCCCTGCTACGCAATGCAATGTTCTGCTATGCCCTGCTACTTATGCCCTGCTATGCCCTGCTACGTCCTGCTATGCCCTGCTACGCACTGCTACGTCTTGCTATGCCCTGCTACGCCCTCCTATGCCCTGCAACGTCCTGCTATGCCCTGCTATGCCCTGCTACGCACTGCTACGCTCTGCTATGCCCTGAAGTGCCCTGCTATGCCCTGCTACGCCCTGCTACATCCCGCTACGTCCTGCAGCGCCCCGCTACGTCATGAACTACTACAACTGGTATTTCTACTCATAGTTAAATTATCTTTGTTGTGACTATTATTGCCACTGTTCATCACACCCTTAACCGGCACCGTCAGACACCGCCTACCAAGAGCCTGGGAATGTTGTTTCTCCCTAAAAGGATGTTTTCTCACCAATCAAGGTTTCTGCCTAAAAGAGAGTTTTTCTTTGCCACTGTCACATTAAATGCTTGCTCAGGGGAATTACTGGAATTGTTTGGTTTGCTTTGTAAATTATAGTGTGGTCTAGACCTATTCAGTGTGTCTTGAGATAACTCTTGTTATGATTTGAAACTATAAAATAAAATTGAATTAAATTGAATTTAACAAACTTAAAACTTTAGTGCGTAATATTAATGAACATCCATTACATTCAAGCCACTGAATGGAGGAGGGGTGGGGGCGGTGCGCGATAAGGGAAGGCTTGTATCATGTGGCCCGCCGACAATTTTGTTGGTCATAACTTAGAATTTGACATGGGGTAATGGCGACAGAAACTACACACTATAGCTTTAAGCATGATGGACAATTTTTGCATCTACTGTCTCATGTTTATCTCCTGACACAAGCTAGTGAGAGTACATAACAGACAACTTCTTTGTAGGCTAATTCAAATTAAAAGCACTTTCTATGACGGTTCTTAGTATTACTGAATTAAAGTTAAACTAATAAGGTTGTGTACATTTTTCACATATTAGCCGTAAATCAAGTACTGTAAATACTGTAAAAAGTGTCAACCACGCTATAATTTAACATTTCCTTTAGACTGTTTTAAACTTAAAAACTTGAATTGCTTATTCAAGTGCTTCAGACAAACATGTCACAACAGGCCAAAATACAGGTTATGAAAAGCAGATGGCCGCCAGTACTGAAGCATTGTTTTTTGACAAATTTTAGGCTGATGTTCATAACTTTGTTGTCAGCTTTGTGGTATTAAAGAGCATAAAAGAGAGATCTTGTTCATGTCCATCTTATAAAAAGGATTTTTATTGATCTGGGCATATGAGGTTTAACTTTATATTTGGCAAGTAAGTGATGGTGCATCTCAGGTGAGGTTATGAGTAACCAAAAGTAATGTAACTTGTAGTGTAACTAATTACTTTCAGCAGCTACGTTCCACACAGCATTCTAGCATAGGAGAAAAACATGCTCTGGCATTTCTTTAAACCAATCACAATCATTTTGGGCGGCTCTATGAGCCGGACGGAACCCCGGTGCCGCTGAAAAATAGCCTTGAGAAGGGAACTTGTTTTAGTGGGGCATGTGTACTTTCAAAAGTAGTTTTAGTCCAACACAAAGAAAGCGGACGGTGATGGGACATTCGGCCGAAATAAAAAGTTCCGGCAGCACCGGAGCAATCTAATGATATTATATATGAAACGATATTGATATAGACTAGGGTGGTGGTGGATGGTTCACAGGACATTCACTCGGGACACTTGTCATGTTAAAAAGTGACTTTTCTAAAATTACATAGGCTACGTAATTTAATTTTCTAAAGAACATATTTAACTAAAGCCATGGACGAATGTTTTTTTTATCCCAAGATCTTTTACTTTTTACCTTTTAATTCAAGTTTTGTTGCTTAAACAAAGTTTTACGAAGAGCTGTCGATGGCGCTGGTCGTGGCAACACACATGGGGACACGTATTTGTTTTAAAACTGTGGTTTCATCTGGTTTTAGACTACATGTTAATTTCACCAGCTTCTAACTGTGGTTCTTAACCTGTTCTGCCTGTCTATGTTATCATTTTACCAACCATTATTGGACTGATCCCAATTGTTAATAATATCCTGTAAATTCAAATTCATGTTGTAGTCCATTTGTGGTTATGTTTATTTATTTTTTTTTTGTCATTTGGGGTATATATTATAAAAATTAAAAATTATAAAATTTATAAAATACCCCTCCTAAATCCTTCTTTTAAAAAAGGTAACTGCATTAAGAATACTACCAATTTAAATTGTAACAGTTCTCATATTTCTACATTAAATATGTAATTCTATTAGCTGTATTCCGTTACTCCCCACCCTGATCATGATTGATGTTGACGCATTGAGTTTTGGGAGTTGTAATTACAGCTCCACTGCAAACCTCTGTGACCTGCAGTTACCCTCTGCATGCACCAGCAGAGACATTCCCATGACATTCCCATGAATCTTTGGAGAACCATTTACAGCCTAAGTAATTAACACTGTCCAGTTACTGTAAAGCAAACACTTCAGCTTTTGCCTCTTTTAACTTTACATTACCTTTTTACTTTACTGAAGGGATTTACATTGCTGTCTGTTTCAAGATTTGTGCTTGCTCACTTGTCACATATTTCCCTTTATTGGTGCTCAGCCAATTCTATAGTATGTTTACGGCTATACTATATTTCTACTATGTTTCTGATGGACCACCAGGTGTGGTCGTTTGATTTGTAATTCAACTGCTATATCTTAACAGCAGAACTAGGCAACCATGTGTAATGGAGGCAGAGGGTGTGCAGTTTTCATTCCAGACTACTCCAGGTTATTTCACTAATTAGTGCAACTTTGACCATACACAGGGAATTACTTCATGAAATTAGCTGGTAGGCAGGAATGACAATATGCAGGCTTTCTCTCCTCCATGGATGACTGACTCTGGTCTATATTGTATGGTTGGTTGCAGTGTGTCCAGGCTAATGACATTTCTAAGTGAAAAACAAGAATGCAAAGAACGGATCAAATGACCATCAGTGCGGCAAGGGAGTACAGCAGCTCTGCATAAAAAAAATATACCGGCCCATCCTAACAAACGCTTACCGCCATAAACTCAGCACTGGAGCTGACAAACTCTCTGAAGCAGAGCAGGAAGTTCTCTTCAGTTGGGAGAATCTGGGCCAGCTAGAGAGAGGAATGACAGGAAAAAGGGAGTGGTGAGAACACAAGATGGCGGCTTTGATATGTTGGGAGAGAAGAAGAAATGAAGACTGGGGAGCTTTCTGTCTGCAAAGCTTCAAATGAGCAACTTGTACATAAATAATAGAGAGCTGCCACCTTAGAAGCCGGGCTATGCCTGAATTAGATTTGTATTTATTTATTTCACAAACAAACCTTTTCACTTCTTCTCTTCTGTTGCTTGAAGTTTTTAGTTCAGACAAAACCTTTCCACCAGATTTTTACTCTGAACCCCTCTCTAACAACTTATTGGTATTGCAGAAGGCCTCCATCTCGCATCTCTTTCAAATCATGCTCCAAAAATGGTAAAATCGAGGGATAGCAATATCAAAAACTGAAGCTCCATTGAGACTATCAAAAAGACTGAATTTATGTAATCGACTGGAGTATTATGAGTGGTGTCAATCTTCTCATCTAATACTTGGCAAGAAAGCTAATTTCCCAACATGTCAATCCACTTCCTTTTATAAAAACATAATGCAAGAAGTGCCTTGAGGCCTTACCTCTGACATCTCAATTCGTCCATCTTTGTTCTTGTCAAACTTCTGCATAAACTCCTTCATCTTTTCTCTGAATATGGGGTTTGAAGGGTCCTAGAAAACATGGTAAAACATTACAATAAGGGCCACAACATTTGAGTAGTTACCAGGGAACAAATGAGGAACGAATGAGAAACTAACTGTTAGTGAACCATAACTCCTAAATAATTTTATGCAGTAGTTATTGATTAGTTAATTGAGAAATGAGTGAGGAGTGAATCAGGATTGACTTGATAATTGATGATTTGTAATAAGTAATTCCCTAATCTACTATAACTATAACTATAAATCTAGGATCCGCTGTTTGTGTCTGTGTGTGTGTGTGTGTGTGTGTGTGTGTGTGTGTGTGTGTGTGTGTGTTTCAAATATCTCGAGACCAGTTCATACAATTTACTTTACACTTGGCTTCCTTGGTACCCAATGAACTTGACATTTGGAATTTGGAGCAGTTTGGACAGCGATGGATATTAACAAAATCTAAATGAAACTAAACAGCCACACAATAAAGGTTATGGAAAAAAATGCTGGCATAACACTGGCTTCAGTCCTTCTGCATGGTTACCCTTTACAATAAAAACCAAGCTTAAATTCACACAGATTATTTTGCAAAAAGGAAACTCAATAAAAGGGCATTTTTTGCAGACACTAGATATCAACCAAAAGCCAGACACTATATCATATTAAAATACTGTGCTGTAAATTCAGCATTTCTACGCCGAGAAGATAATAACCCAGATAACCCAGAAGATAATGGAGTTTGGTTTGAAATGTGCTGGGCACAATATCACATTTCTTTTTTTCTCTCTTTTTTGTGCAAGTCAGATTTTTGTGGATTTCTTGGCATCTGTCACTCAAGAATTATGTGTTATAAACTTTTTTTAACTAAATTGAGATCAAGGTTTTCAAAAAAAGCGGCTGGGTACAAAATGACTCATGACAAAATCTGATAGGTCGGCCTACGCAACCCACTGTCCCCACCAAAATCAACACCTAAGTTTGGAGCTGGCTGAGCAAAGAGAGCTCTCTTCCTACGTCTCTCTCAGGCTAGACTTGTGAAAGTGTGCTTATAACTAAATAACACTAATAGGAGTGTCAAAATTAACGCCATAATAACAAGTTAACTAGGGGGTCCAAACGTCCTCTTTTGCCCGGACATGTCCACTTTTTACATACTGTCCATGGGCATCCGGGGGGGTTTATAAATTCATGAAGATGTCCAATTTTCGCTGTTTTCATGGGACCATTAGGCGTGTAGGCTACTTAAATTGACTTGCGCTTTGCACACAATACCACGGTACTTTGTTGTGTGACGTAATTCCCGAGAGGCTGCTTTGCAGGCGGCTCTGCGACGCACACAGACAGGGAGCAGATCAGACAGCGGAGCAGCATTGCACAGAAAATGCCAAGTGTAAGTGCAGCTTCACAGTTGAACTGAAAAAAAAAACTTTCCACGTACCGTCCTGGTCGAGACAAGTGGGAGGCGGAGTGCACTCATTTGTTCCTTGGTAGCTACTCATATTTTGTTCTCAATTTAACATGTGTGGTCATACAGGTGTCACAATTTTGATTTTAAATTGAAAATTTATCAAAATGAACTTTCGATTTTGACTACTTAAATCAGGATTGGGACTTCATGGTGCGTACACTAATGGTGCTTTCATTTACACTTTGTTAATTTTGGAAAAACTCAAACTGCTGTTGTAAAGTATCCATCTAGCTCTTATTGTGATGTTGCAGTCACTGCTGAAAATAAAATGTTAAAATCATATTGAATCGTGACCTTAAATTTGAAAGTCAAATTGAATCGTGGATTTGAAGAATCATGACACCCCTATGTGTTCAGTTTGTGTATCTGTGTTTAATCATTAGTCCTTGAACTCACCACCCCTGCTCCTCTCCGGGCCTTCTCCAGCTCCCTGAAGAAGTTCTCCAGCTCCTTCCCTTCAATGTAACCATTACCTGGGAGACAGACAGACCATAAACCTATGTAATTGCAACCTAACACAAAAGGCTTATTTTAGTATTCCTTTTTTGTGATCAAATATTTATTTTTATTTTTATATTGAGAAAAAATAATAATGTAAACATAACATTCACGAACAGTTACAAACAAAACACTGGGACATAGGAATGCGTCCCAGGGCCACAAAATCACAGAGAGGAAAAATGGGAGGGAGGGAGACAAAACAACACATGCTAAAACAGACAGACACAAGACAAGGGGCCAATCACACACGCAAACAACGCTTTAGAAAGCTGAAAGGCTGACAGGTCATTCATAATCAAAATATTGACAGTAACAGGCACAGTGACATTAATCAAGATGGAAATTTTGGATGCAATTATTTTAGTATTCCTGATATGCAAAAAACCCACCAGCGCATGTGGTGACAGTGTCATGGTGTCAAACAGATCCCGGCATGGTTCAGTTTTGCCCCGGTATTGATTCAAACTTGAGTTTTTTAGCCGTAACTCCCCTCTGACTCAACAGAGTAGACTATTGTTAGATACGATGCAAACTGATCACTTCTCAAAGACTGTGTTCACAGGGTTGTATGCAAGGAGAAGCTCTGTACTGCATGGCAAATAGCTTTTCTAGGATATTGAAGGTGATGATCCACAGGATTATTACACAGAAATCAATTCTGCCTTCAGCATGAGCTTGGCAAATGGGACAAATCAATATGGATGATAGTGCACTGTGGTAATGTTAAGCCTGAATTAGTTTTTTTTTAAGATCATCTATTTGTGAAAGTGATGATATTTTGTTGTGAGGAACTTAACTGAAGTTTTTCAATGTCTTAACCTTGTTTTACTGAATGTCTGTCAACCATTTTGACAGACTGAGTGTTACTTTTGTCAAATTGTCCTAAGATGATGCCCATTACCATTTTGGAATCTCTCTGTCAGACTGAAGCAGCGTGTTTGTTCCTATTGCTTTTTCTTTCGAGGATGAAGGTCTGGTAGTGTAGTTTTCGTGGCTTTCTTTTCTTTGTTAGTCTGGACGCTATTTTGAGAGATTAAGTGGTGGTTCTGGTTGCGACAGCCCTTTGTGGGTTGGCCCAGGCTTCTTTGCTTCTTTTGTTCTTTTTGGCCAGACCTCCACACTCCCATAGTTTTGGTTAAATCTTTGGCAAGTTTAATTTGGCAATTAATTTACTTGAACTAATCCTCGGATATAATGTCGACGGTTACAGTTGAGTTGAGTTCTTCTGTTGTGGCGTAACAGTGGATAAGCCTAAATTTGTTAATCTAAATTTGTGAGTTATGATATTCTGTCATGAGGAACTGAGGTTTAACTGACGTTTTTAAATGTCTTAACCATGTTTTACTGAACGCCTGTCAATCATTTTGACAGACTGAGTGACACGTTTGTCAAATGGTGCTTGCCCTAAAATGATGTCCTTTACGTTATTTTTGGATTCAAATAACTAACCCTGACCCTTATTTCACTTACTCCTGGTGCTCTATTGCCCTGACAGTACCAATTCAGAAGATAAATGAGTATGCCCACTTCACCCAGGTATTCTGTGAACTCGTGCCAATATTCTATCAACAAGAATGCTGAATGGCTGGACAGATGGCTCCAAACGATGTGACTAGCTGCTTCTAAAACCCTGGAAGGCAGAGCTGCCTCATTAAACACTAAAAAAGATTATTATGCCATCCACTTCCTCTCCTTTCCCTCTAACTTGCCGTTCTTTTCTGTCATCTGCTATCTCACTCCCTTTCCCTATCCAAACAACATCTTAGCATCTTTGTCCTATGCATGGACATTCATGTGTGTGTGTGTGTGTGTGTGTGTGTGTGTGTGTTCTCTGGTTTTCTCTTCACAGGCAGACTGTCACCAGGCTTCCTTGTTATCGTACACAATATGAACAATTATTACACTATGAAAAGTCTTCTATCAGATAAAGACAAATGTTCATTATTGTTTTTCCTGTTTATTAGATCTCCTTTAGTTTTCACCATCACTTTAACTGCTTGCCATTTCTTGCATTATAATGCAGTACCATGGATGTGTGTGTGTGTGTGTGTGCCTGCGTGCGTGCATGCATGCGTGCGTGTGTGCATGCGTGGATGCATCTGTTCCTTAGCGATATTATCAAAAACCGAATACAAGCTCTGCTGTTTCAATAAGTGGGACAGTAAAATGCCTCGCTGCTATGAGCATCCCTCCTGTGGGTCTTATTAACATTTAGCACTATGGAGAGAAATGGCCCACTTGATAATTAAATGGAGTAAGATGTGATTAACTGCAAAGCAAATAACATGAAAATAAAAGGAATTAGGAATAGATTATGTCAGAGCGTTGTCATACTTTCAATTAATGGGGCAATAGAACCATACACCCCATTATATTTGTGCATGAAGGAGCATCTGTTTGTACTTTGCTTTTTCAGATGTATGATAAATAGTTTCTGTTACAATCAGCATCTAAGTCACAACAATATGCTTAGGGTACCATGTGGTTATTCTTTGAAATGCTATAAAATTACAGCCAAATTACAGTGTGTCCATGTTGCAGTAAACTGTTCCAAATCCATCAAATGAGCCGGCTCTCCCTAGTTACATGCCATATTAGTGTGAAATATATATTTATATACAGTATATATATATAGATATATAAATGTCAAACAACTAGTTGTATATGTTGTAATGAGAGTGCTCCTATCAACCTGCTTTCATATACTTTAGCCTCCCTGCAAAAGCACTTAAAACATGCACCAACCAGCAAGATAAAAGGTTCCCAAACCACTTTTGGCCCAAATACACACTCTTTTGGATACTGCGTCATTATAGTCCCAGGAGATGCTGGCAATGACGCTTCACTCCCCTGGTTCTGATTCTTAAATTCAAATGCAACACAGAAAAACTCTTAAAGTGGGCAGCTGTGCCAACTAAGTGCATATTTAAAGCCTATATAGTGAATTTGCCTTTCAAAGGCTGCCCTGCCTATTCAAATTGTTTGTGATCACAGGGTCATTCAGGAAGTGGATTTTGCTTAATATTCCGAATTTCCATATCCAGGTTAATACAACAAAAATTGACAGCAAATACTCTATAATTAGCAATAGAAAAACTGCAGTCGTTTCCATTTTCTGCTTTGAAGTGATTGAATTGAGAAAGGCCTGACAGAAACAGCATAGGAAGATGAGAGGGACACGGAGCGCAGGAGCTGCGAGAGACGCAATCCAGATGAGATGTGATCCTGGGCCAACAGGGGAATATGTGGTTTCATCATCTCTAGATGCATTGTCTCCTGTATATTTTTAACTGCAACTCAAGAGATGTTTACTCAATCTGAGCAAACAAATTAGCTTTCCTTTTCTTTCTGCCGAGCCAGAAGACACTCCCAGTAATGAGAGCAGGTTTCAAACACTGTAGCCAAATCTGTTGAAGCACACTGGTAGTATTTGATTTGCAAAGTGGCTCATTGCAAAGCACAATATGTAAAGTATCTCAGCATTAGGACTTAAACACCTGGTTGGGTAGGACAGATATCCTCATACTCTAAGCAGACCAAAAGAGTAAAAACAATAACAGTTATGACAACTTTGTCTGCACATGGCTCATATCCCCAGTCTGCCCTGATTTCCCTGTGGAATTATTTCAGCATGAGTGCAGGCAACAAAACACATTACATCAACCATTGACTTCCCAAGAGTATGTGTGTAAAAAAACAAAGAGAAGCAACACACTCACCTTGTTTGCAGGTGCATATTTTTTTTTTTTTTTTTTTACATCTCAACAAAGTTGATTGAACAAGCAAAATTGAGAACCTTCTATTTAATAATGACCACTTGCAGCCAGGAGTGATCACTTATATGTCCTAGTCTGATTCTCAAGGTTTTAAAGAAAAAGACTTGTCTCCTTTTTCAGATTTGACTACTGTGGACTTTATCAGTTGACAAAGTGTCCTTAATCCACAGAAAAGGATTTCCATAATTAGACCCTATAAGAGGCTTCCATCTCTATGGAAGCCACAGCAGTGACATGCCTGATGAATTTGTTAAAGGAAAAAAAGAAGAAGAAGGAAACTTGTCCCATGTCATACTGTCATGCACACAGAGATATTTGCAGAGTGAGAGAGACAGACTGAGCTTCCAAATCTGTACGGAGATAAAAGGCACGGATGCAAGAAGAAAAGACAGTGTGCGAGGAGGAGGAGGAGGAGGGGGGTCGCTGAATAAATTAGTACATGGGACGATTACATGTTGACAGATCATCAGTATCACAGTCCATTTTTATACCAGGGGTACTTCCACTGCGTAACAGATGATAACACTGCTCGTGATTGGAAACAATATCAATACCAAGAGCACTTCAGGCAGAGCCAGTTACTTCTCCAAACGGTCAATGATTAAGTTAAAGACCCTGTAATTAAATCATGCATTGATTGCTCGATAACTGCGTTTTTAAATCAAATGATTTATTGTTGGAAAATAACACTAAATTGACAGAGGAATAACGGCTGCATCAACTTATTATAAAGTTATTCACCGTTTATGGCTCATTGAATATGTGATATGTAGCCTAGTCATTAAGTAATTATATATATAATATATATATATATATATATATATATATATATATATATATATATATATATATGTGCAGTGGTTCATCACATCAGAAATTCATTAGAAAAACGTCGAACTTTTATAAGGGTTGTATTAATCTGTTATCCAAAATATCAGCTCCGATTTCAGCTCCTTAAAAATATAAAGCATGAAAATGTCCTTTTTGTCTATCTCTTATACGATGACAAATAATATTATCACTTGCCTAATTAAAGATAACATAATAACATAATAACATAATAACATAGATAACATATTATAGTTCCTATAATATATCACAGCAACATTGCCGTTACAGAACCCTATTTTACATTGTGTATTTTTCCATCCAAATATTCTTAAATACTCGCTTTAACATCCCAAATGGACACACTTTTGCTGTGCTATAGTCTGTTATTTTAAGCTTTACAACGGTTTTACTCTATTGGAGGATACATTTCAATTTTTTTCATGCATTTCCCTGTATAATTAGGTCATCTTACGTGAAAGTTTGAGTTTGGAATATCTTTAGGAAGGTAAAAAGGTGTCCTACCGTCAGCGTCAAAATGTTTCCAAATGTCAAGGAACTGGGACGCGGTGACCTCGGCCAGGTGCAGGTGAGGAGGCTGCTGTGCTTTGTTTGCCATGATGCTTTCGACGGATGCTTCTGAAGGTTAGACGCCAGAAAAATCCGCTACCAACTTTTCTGTGTCTCTTGATCAAACACACCCCACACAGTGGCCCCGGCGCGCCGCCCGCCGCTTTTTAACGCCGGCGCAGGAGCGGCAGCGCCATGGCACTGCCACTGGGGGCGCACTGCCGACCACATGCATCTGAGCCAGCCTCTCTCTCTCTCTCTCTCTCTCTCTCTCTCTCTCTCTCTCTCTCTCTCTCTCTCTCTCTCTCTCTCCCTCTGTCTCTCTCTGTGTGTGTGCGTGCGTGTCCTAAAGCTTGAACTGGTGGTGTGATAGCACTGCAGTGGACAGACTGATGTGTGTGTAGCCTATGAGTGAGGCACATATGGGAGAGATGCACATAGTATTGCATCATCATGCTTTACAGTAGGTGTGTGTGTGTGCATGTGTGTGTGTGTGTGTGTGAATTCCAAGTTTCTTCCTTCCTACATCTGTGTGTATCTAAGCATGCAGCTCCCCGAGCTTGTCTGCCAGTGTGTGAGGCTTCACAGACTTAATTAGAACTCACATACTAATCTCATTTCCCACACTGCCTCCAGTCAGCAGTGATTAGCTCACATAATGAATGTAAATTCTGAAAAAAGGTCAAAAGAACTTTTTCATTAATGGTCAGTTGGCTGTGCAAAGGGGCAGACTACTCCACAGATCCTATTAGGTGAATGAGGATGAAAAAAATGTTCTCATATATATTTCTTCAACTCATTTACTGCAAGATGTGATAATATTCAGAATGAAGTAATACAACTGTAATGAGGAGGGCAAATATCCCTAGAAGCAGTGTTCTTTAGTTGAATAAAATCTGCAAAAAAACATCTTTTTGTCAACAAAGAAGAAAAAGAAAATTATAATATCTTTCAATTAACTCTCAGGTGTTAAGAGAACTATGTCTGTTCAAGGATTATAAATGAATGTTAGTAATTACTTCTGCTTTTTCTGCTATAACATGTTAACGTCTGCTGTTAAATAGAAAGTTCTACGTAATCAACTGTGCCATAAACGTTGTTTAAAAACCTATTTTATTTGGTCAAAACCATAGATCATGCTATCTAGAGGAATATGTGTGTGTGTGTGTGTGTGTGTGTGTGTGTGTGTGTGTGTGTGTGTGTGTGTGTGTGTGTGTGTGTGTCCGTTGTCTTTAAAATATCTCAAAATCCCAATTGACTAATCTATCTGTATTGCTGGGTACCCAATGAAATTGGTGTTGAAATTTTTGAAATTATGATTTAACATAAGAAATGAAACTAGTTAGCAAGCAAGGTAGCTGAAAGTAATGAATAAATGGTAGAATGAAATAGCTAAACGTTGTCTAATTGCTAAACAGTTCATGATGATGATAGTTATAAGTATTACTGGATAAATGGTTGAAATAGTTAGCTAAAAGTAATGGATAAAAGTTCAAATGATCAGATTCATTCTAAGTAGGCAAACTAGTAGCTTAGTAGGCTAGTAGTAGTACGTTGCTGAACAAACCAACCTAAATATGGACAGGTCAATTGTATAAAAAACTTAACAATATTCTTTTTGATGTAATGAATAGTAATACATTTGGAACATACATTGTGAATCGATGAAGGGGTATGTGAGTTCAGCCAACAAGGCTGTGGGGGTACCCCAGACCAAAAAGGTTGGGAACCGCTGCTGTAAATCAAGGTTGCAAAAAATGAAGATGATCCGGACAAACCAAGTTGGCACCATCATGCACAAAGATGCATTGTTCAACTTGACCTGTCACATCTTCTCTGAGGTGGTGCAGTCATTTTCCAGGTCTACTCTGCATGCTGTTACAGTACAGTGCTGACACACTGCTGGCAGCCAAACTCCTTTTTGGTGGCAACGTGTGAAAGTCAGCGGAGAAATTCCCTTCACTGACACTATTTGTTATGCTTGCAAAAGTCACGTTCACTAACAGGAGCACTGTTGTCTCACATAGACTATGTGAGCTCAGGTACATGACAGCGCATGTGTGTGTGTGTGTGTAAGTGTGTGTGCGTGCGTTTGTGTGTGTGACAGTTTTCAATAGTGTAAACTCAGCAGAGCTGTCCAACTCTATTTCCTCAGTTTCTCTTTTCACCCTATAATAATCAATAGCGAGCTCTGGGCTCAGTTGGCACGGCAACAATACATAGATCAACATTACATTACAGATGAGGCCTGTCGCCAGCCTGCGGGGACTACCAAATCAAACACACTTCATTCTCTTCTCTTAATTTGTTTAGTCACTCTATCGTCTGTCTTTATCGGTGTACCTGGTTCACCACTTCCCTCTATTCAAAGCAGAGAGCCTTTTATTTGCATCCCACATGCATATCTTGTAGACATCTCACTTTTCACCATGAAGTTGAGTTGTGAGGCATCTGTGCCAATATGTACAACTACAATCCGGCCCAGTAAAGGTGCTGTGTTTGTATTGCAGGGCTGCCTGGTTCATTTGTATTAATATTTCAGATCCTCAGTGGGCTGCACCTCTACATGCTGTATGCACATGAATTATGTAACAGAAAGGAGCGGGGCACGGAAAAGCCATTTCCACTTAATTTCAATCTCACAGCGTCTTCATCTGTTTGAGGTGTGTTTAAAGTGAAGGATTGAGAAGATGAAGCTGAAGACAGAGAGAGTGTATGTGTTGATGAGGTGTATCTCTTCTATCTCCCTGCTTTTCGCAGCTATCACTCTGTTCACTGATCATTAGCGATGGGAATCACCAGAGGCATCACGATACGATACCATCACGGTACTTATGTTACGACACAATATTATTGCGATTTTAAACATGTCGCCATATTGTGTGAGATATTTCAACTTCAAATTTTTCCCAATTTCAAATTATGTCCCAGAAAGGAAACTTTGTCAGCATCTGTTTTATCTAAAAAGATATATTACATTGTTTATCTCACTTCAAATTTATTGCTGCAAAATGGGATTGTCAAGCAGACAAATTGACCAAAACATACAATAACAGATCAATACTCGATACATTATTGCCACAGAAAATATTGCGATACTATGCTGTAACGATCCCCCCCACCCCCTCCACTGATCATCAGTATCAGACATGATCCCTCACACAAACACACTCAACACATAGACTCATCCATGTCAGAAAATACTAGCGTCCAAATGTGATCTGCAAATTTCTCAGTATTAGACAGCAACAACATTTGGTATGCAAATAAATTATTTTATGTAAATTGAGACACAACAGGTTTATCTTGTAAGAGAAATCCAACCTGAGACCTGGATACAGTAAATATGATTCAACTGAGCACACAAAATATAGAACAGTGGATTCAGTCTAGTCAATACAAACACGTGGAATACTTTGCAAACCAAAAAGACTAAGAAGAAAACAAAATGCAAACTCTGGAATTGTGCCCATACAGCAAAAATATGTATGTCTAACAGTGCATCTGAAAATTAATTACTTGTAGGTAAATTACAAACTCCCCTGTTTATTGTGTATGGAGCAGATCTAGATTTATATTACAATAATGGAAGGCTTCACTCTGAGAGGAATTCCCTCTTAAGACTTCTATTAGCATCTTGATTAAGATACAAAGCGTGATACAAATGGTCTAAGAGGTGCAGTGCTGACCTAGGATTTCTCTGGCCTTTGGGGCTCTAATGAATGAGACGGTCAAGGAGACCTGGCAGGAGGTTCCACATCAGTGCAGAGAAGATTGAAAACTGCAGCAGCTATTAAAGCCCTCCTTGATTTTACAGTGTTGTGATCTCTTGGTGTACAAAAAAACTGATCTGAATGCAATCCACCCCAGAAAAAAACTAATACATCACGTCTGGTGGATCAGATTGGTCTTTGATTTGGGGTATTTCCTCCAGAAAATAGGCAACTGTTCTTATATTGTGAGTATATTGTAGACAGGCTTTTCAGAAAGTGATTCAGCTAAAACATGGACTCTGACAAGGATTAGGATTGACATGCCATTTTTGTCATATTTTTTAATCAGTAAATACATTTAATAATACATTAGATAGATCATTAAAATAAGTGATTTGCCTACTTAAGAAAATAAACAGTAGCAACATAAGTATTGTTTACCACTGTTAATAACAAGCAATCACAAAATAAAGGAAAGTTGCCAGTTGATCCTATTTGATCACAATACTTATTTAATATATTCTCTCTAATCATTTTATGTGGATTCACTCCTAAAACCCTGCTAGAGAAGTAATGGGCTTTTTTCCTCTATCCCTGCACCAACATGTCAAGTCCAACACACACAGTGCACAGTGTCTCCAGAATACATCTTAATCTAGTAGTGAGCAGCATAAACTGACCATACAATTGTCTACAATAAATATAAATGTAAAGGTTTAGCCACCAGAGAGGTCCCAGTCCATTTGTATGCTGTATAGCACTAAAGCAGGTAGAAATATAGTACATACAAATGAGGGTTGTACAATAGCCACCACTGTATTCCTACTGCATTCATTAATTCATGATCTGGGATATATGAGAACATGGTCATTTTAAATATGGGAATTGTTTACTGTATTCACAAGTAGAAACACAACGTTTTTTTTTTTCCCTCCAGTGGTTTAACTTCCTTAGCTTGCAGCAATAATGTAAAGTGTACTCCAAGATGTGTCAGTACACTGTGACATCACTGCTGGGTGTGGGTACAGATGTACGTATACTTCTGACCACACCAACCACAAGCATCAGTGACGCTTGCCGTGGTCTGTTTTGGTAATCCCGCACTAATTATCATTATTTTCCCCCCAATTTCAATTTTAAATTTTTCAAGGGGCACCGCAATGCCACAGTTAGAGCCACTAGATAGCAGAAAGGTACTTTCAAACAAAAGTTTGACTTTCTCAGAGTTAACAAGTGCAATTAAATGAACCATGAGTTTAATGAGGGGCACCAGAATGCAATATGAAGTCCCGTTGGAGCCCATGTGCCTTATGGTTTGTTGTACATAAGTCACGGGTAAGGCTAAATGTTGCCTCACCGGTGACTTCAGGGAAGTGGGAGGATTTTGCAGTTCTGTTGTTTGAATCGCCTAACCTGTTTTTAATTTTGATAACTAAAATCAAAAGCTCATTTCAACTGATTTTGATTTAAAATCGTAAAACACCCCTAGTTAGAAATATATTCTATAAGTTCTCCATGATTGTGATTCATGGGAACCGGTTCCAGGGTTGTGAGAATTATTGCCGTGATGATAGCACTAAATGGCAAAAGACACACACAATAGTCAATATTAGTCATTAGACATTCTCAAAAAACATCTTTCTTCTACTCTCTACCTCAAAAACATTTCACGCACTCCCCCAGTTAACCACAACACAACAAAATACCAAGTTACAACAAGTTATAACCTATCGACACATACTTGACCAGTTTGCCATCTGCACCAAAACATTTTTTATCTCAAAGCTAGGAATGTTCACAAATGCCATAATTATGAAGCTGGACATGTTTTTTTGCAGATTTCAGATGAAGGTACTAGATCTTGGCAATGAGGTGGCTGACGAGCCTCTGGACGTCCTGGGTTCTGTACTGGGAAGTCCTCAGCACCTCCTCATGGTTTGCCTTTTCAATGCTGTCGTAATCGGTCACAACCTTGTTGGTGATGAGGGAGAGACCCAAGACACGCAAGCCACAGTGACGGGCCACCACCACCTCTGGCACTGTACTCATACCTGGACAGAGGGGAGAAGTCTGTTTTCAGGTGCACTGACTTAACATTTTACTGCCAGCAAAATATATTAAACAACATACTATTTTAAGCACATCCTTATATGAATCAAATAAAAAAACATGCTTTATATTTGAACCCCATCTTCAAAAAAAGAAAGAAAAGTAAGTCTAAATAAATCGTGGAGAAAGAACATTAGGTTTTAGCAGTGGAAAATTACAAGTCAGCCTTCTTCTATAAAAAAACAGAGGTTGTAGAAACCTGAATCTTGATCGCTAGATGTCACTGAGTACTGTGGATCACGACCAACATCGGTGCTAGCAAACTGGAGTTGCTGCAGCTAATGGCCAGAGCTCCCAGTTAGCTAAAATGCCAGTTGTAGGGGCATGTTCTTAAAAATTGATTTGGGCCTTTTAACAGACACAAAATCCAATAAATATTTCTGTGCAACATGAACAGGGCCCTTACATGACAACAAGATGCGTTTTTAACTTAGACATTGTGAAGAAACCGTTTAAATTCAAAGTTTGTACTGTAACCTACCTCTTTTTCCACCATATCAGTGACTATGTAACTGGAAACGCTCCAAATCATGCCTGTCGCTTGCACAGATAGTCTCGCGCTGAAATCCCGGGGGAATTCAGTTGTTGCAGAAAATGATAAACAGTAGTGTGCCGATCAGCGCGTAATGTGTCTAAAGAGTGAAGATGGTAGGTGTTCACAAGGGAAGAAACTTGGAGTAAGAATAATGTGTGTTGATTTACTGCAGAAAAGAAATAGTTTGCATTTGTGCCTTTCCAAGTTGTGGCAACAGAAATAGAAAATACAATTACCAAAACTTTAATTGTCTACCTTTCCATGGCCATGAGATACTGCAGTTGTGGTCATAACCACTACAGTGCTCAATTATCTATTTTTAAGGGGGAAATAAACTTCAAGTTTTCTTCATGAGCTCCGTGACCGCCGTGATCGACTCTTCTGGAAAAAAGAGGTAGGTGACAGTACAAACTTTGAATTTAAACAGTTTCTTCACAATGTCTGAACATTTAATACAATTTTTAATTTACTTATTAATCCCCAGTTGGGAAATTACAATTTACACTCTGTGTACATACTTTGTTAGTAATCACACACAGGCCTGAAATACACACACATGCTCAAGACCTATACAGTACATGCACTAATGGAGAGATGTCAGAGTGAGTGGTCTGCCAGCTGGACCAGCGCCCTGAGCAGTTGGGGGGTACGGTGCCTTGCTCAGGAGCACCTGGCAGTGCCTAGGAGAGGTGAAAGTGGCATCTCTCCAGCCACCAATCCACACTCCGTACTTTTTGGTCCATATGGGGACTTGAACCAGTGACCCTCTGGTTCCCGAACCAACTCCCTACGGACTGAACTACTGCCACCCCACAAAATGCATCTTTGTTGTCACGTAATAATTTAATTGGATTTTGTGTCTGTTAAGAGGCACAAAGGGACTCTTTAGAACATAAAGGTAAAGGTACTTTATTGTCACGTACACATTGGGCAGCAATTTACAGCGCCAGGGGACCAACTCTAGATCTGAGTCAATGCCTTGATCAAGTCCCCCTGCCGCGTTTGTCACAATCAGAGTTTCCACGCCCAGCAGGAAGAAGACCCGCACAAGGTACGCCACCTGGAGTGACAAACATGCTATGCTTCAGAGAAAGATACTGTTGTTGTTTTTATTGTTTTGACGTGTATTTTGTCACAAATGTCATCACAAGTGCACTGACTGGAGAACCTAGTATATATTTTTTGATGGTGGGGGAAACAAGAGCACCCTGAGGAAACCCACCCAAACTCCACACAGAAAGGCTCGGAATGACCTCACTGGGAGCGCTGGCCATTAGCTGCAGACACTCCAGTTTGCTAGCACAGATTTTGGTCAGGTTTTTATCCTATAGACACTACTCAGTGACACCTAGCAATCAAGATTCTGGTAAAAATTAGCCAGATTTCTCCTTTAAGTGCTGCTGAGTTTTTAACAAAATCAATTTAATTGATGACATCTCATTCTACTTTTTTGAATCATCCTAATGTTTTTGTTAAGGTTTGTTTCAGCCAGCCTCTTCACCCCAGTATCCAAGGAAATAATGGACTTGGTTAAAATGTGAACAAACAACAGTGGCAACAAATAACTAATCCATCCATCCATCTTCATCCGCTTATCCGGGAGTCGGGTCGCGGGGGCAGCAGCTCCAGTAGGGGACCCCAAACTTCCCTTTCCCGAGCCACATCAACCAGCTCCGACTGGGGGATCCCGAGGCGTTCCCAGGCCAGGTTGGAGATATAATCTCTCCACCTAGTCCTGGGTCTTCCCCGGGGCCTCCTCCCAGCTGGACATGCCTGGAACACCTCCCTAGGGAGGCGCCCAGGAGGCATCCTTACCAGATGCCCGAACCACCTCAACTGGCTCCTTTCGACGCGATGGAGCAGCGGCTCTACTCCGAGCTCCTCTCGGATGACTGAGCTTCTCACCCTATCTCTAAGGGAGACGCCAGCCACCCTCCTGAGGAAACCCATTTCGGCCGCTTGTACCCTGGATCTCGTTCTTTCGGTCATGACCCAGCCTTCATGACCATAGGTGAGGGTAGGAACGAAAATTGCCCGGTAGATCGAGAGCTGTGCCTTCTGGCTCAGCTCCCTTTTCGTCACAACGGTGCGATAAACAGAATGTAATACCGCACCGGCTGCTCCGATTCTCCGACCAATCTCACGCACCATGGTCCCCTCACTCGCGAACAAGACCCCAAGGTACTTAAACTCCTTCACTTGGGGTAAGGACTCACTCCCCACCTGAAGAATGCACTCTATCGGTTTCCTGCTGAGAACCATGGCCTCAGATTTAGAGGTGCTGATCCTCATCCCAGCCGCTTCACACTCGGCGGCGAACCGATCCAGTGAGTGCTGAAAGTCACAGACCAATGACGCCATTAGGACCACCTCATCTGCAAAAAGCAGCGATGAGATCCCGAGCCCACCGAACTGCAACCCTTCCCCGCCCCGACTACGCCTCGATATCCTGTCCATAAATATTACAAACAGGATTGGTGACAAAGTGCAGCCCTGGCGGAGGCCAACCCTCACCTGGAACGAGTCCGATTTACTGCCGAGAACCCGGACACAGCTCTCGCTTTGGTCATACAGAGATTGGATGGCCCTGAGAAGGGACCCCCCTCACCCCATACTCCCGCAGCACCTCCCACAATTTCTCCCGGGGGACCCGGTCATACGCCTTCTCCAGATCCACAAAACACATGCAGACTGGTTGGGCATACTCCCAGGCCCCCTCCAAGATCCTTGCGAGAGTGAAGATCTGATCCGTTGTTCCACGGCCAGGACGGAATCCGCATTGTTCCTCTTCAATCCGAGGTTCGACTATCGGCCGAACCCTCCTTTCCAGCACCTTGGAGTAGACTTTACCAGGGAGGCTGAGAAGTGTGATACCCCTGTAATTGGCACACACCCTCTGGTCCCCCTTTTTAAAGAGGGGAACCACCACCCCGGTCTGCCACTCCTTAGGCACCGTCCCAGACTTCCACGCAATGTTGAAGAGGCGTGTCAACCAAGACATCCCCTACACACCCAGAGCTTTCAGCATTTCTGGACGGATCTCATCAATCCCTGGGGCTTTGCCGCTGTGGAGTTGTTTTACTACCTCAGCGACTTCCACCAGGGAAACAAACAACTAATGAATCACTCAATTCTCATTGGCTACCCGCCAGCATGGTAGGTAGATTGTCAGTTTCACCCGCCAATGGATACAAATTCACCTGCATTTGGCATGCTTTTGGGTGTTTCAGGCCGTGATCATGACATAAAAGTTACACAGTGCAACATCAGCCAAGCTTTATCCTGCAATGGCCGACTGAAAACTGAAAGTAAAAGGTTATTGAGGAGCAATCTCACTAACTGTCTAAAAACTGATGCTAAACCTATTCTAGCTATTCTAATCTATTATAGCCTATTCGTTTACATCTTGGCAAGTCATGCTGCTTTCACTTCCCATTCACTGCAAAATGCAAATGCTGTTTGCATCTGTTCAGAGCAAATTATATGTTGTTATTCAAAATATAAATTTTTATTTAAATATTCCTACTATGCTGTTGTAGATGCATTATTGAGAGGCTGTCCAACCACACATCAGTATCCATTTAAGTGAGCACGAGAGAGCTTTACTGACCCACAGCATCCGCTCCCAGCATCTGCAGTGCTCTGCACTCTGCAATGGTCTCAAATGACGGCCCAGCCAGCATGCAGTAAACCCCTTCTTGCAGGAAGCTGTCGCAGCCCTGCTCCTTTGCTGTTTGCTTGGCCAAGGCCCTCAGCTCACTGTCATAGGCATCCGACATGCAAGGAAAACGCACTCCAAACCTGGAGAGGTACAAAATTACAAAATGAACGGGACATAAGAAACAGATGCACAAATTTTCCCTTTCATAGTTCTGCCTTGGTGTTAGTGTTGTACCTGTCATCATTGTGCCCACAAAGTGGGTTCTGCCCTGCAAAGCCTGGCATGTTGATGTGATCCTTTATGAGCATGATGTCTCCCAAATCGTAGCTTCTGTTGAGTCCCCCCGCTGCGTTTGTCACAATCAGAGTTTCCACACCCAGCAGGAAGAAGACTCGCACCGGCTACGTCACCTGGAGTGACAAACATGCTATACTTCAGAGAAAGATACTGTTGTTGTTATCACAAATGGGAGTTACAAGATAGGGGTCACCTGAGAACAACAGAGGAGAAAATGCATCATATGAGAAGCTGACAATTTAAAAGGGACAGCTTCTGTCAGTAGACACTAGGATTCTTATTACTACTGTGGGTCCTTGTTGAACTGTGCATAAATAGTTGGGTTCTGTACTAACCTTTATAGGGCAGCTGATGGCCCGTAAATGACTGTTGTTACTTCTCACAGTAGTTGCGTTTGGAAATTGCTTTTTCTATTTCACATTTCTCTACAGCTTGAATTGCCTGCGAAAGTGTTTTGCTAGTTAATTCAAAGATGTTTTCCCCTGGTCTCTTGATAAGGTCAGTGCTGTCATTTTGCAACATTGGCCTGTTTGATGAGAGATTTTCATATTATAATGGTGGACTGTGTTGTAAGTTGACTTGTGGCTTTGTTAGGGATGAAATGTAAGCAAAGTAATCTGCATATGTAATAGCAGGACTGTCCGTACTAGTACTTACACTGTAGCATGGAGCTGTTAATAAAGGGTTCACTTTATTAACCCTTGTGCAGCTTTTTGTTTAAAATTAAAACTTTTTTTCAATGTTTTGGTCTTGTTTTTCTAACCTTTTCTCATTATTCCCAGCGTTTTTGAAGCTTTTTGTCATTTTTTTCCCCAATGTTTTTGTTGATGTTTTTGTTTTCCAACATTTTTGTCACTTTTTTCAATTTTCTTTAAAATAATAATAATTCAAATGCTATAAAATTAAATAAAACACCCAAATTCAATGAAAGTCAAGAACTGATCATTTATTTTACTTGTAAAGAGCGTTGCATGGAAACATCCATGCTATTTCCTTTGACAATTTGGTTAAAAAGTAACCTACATTTATGATATTATAACAGGATGGTTAAATTATTTGCCATAAAGCTATTGGGTGGCTTTGCTAACACAGGCATTTAGTTTTTAGTCACTGATTATTCATGTCACCTGATGTGGAAGAAAAGAAGTCAAACAGAATGCTACTGCCATAATGCTAACATGTCTACAATGACCATTCTTACATGTTCATGTCTAGGCCTAATGTTTACCATGTTAACCATCTTAGTTTAGTGTGTTAGCATGGTAACATATGTTATTTAGCACATACTACAAAGTACACCTGAGACTGACGTGTTTGTTATTAGTTTTGCAGGATATTTGGCAATAGCTGGATAATTTGGCTGGATAATTTGAATAATTAAAAATTGCAGACAGACTGGCATTGCTATCCACAGCTACGCTGCTAGTGTGGCTAATACAATCTGGTTCTCATCTCATTTGATTAGTAAAGTATTTTGTTCAGCTTATATACATTGTCTAGGGAAAATGTAACTTAGTATGCTTTGGGGGAATCTTTTTGAGTTCAACTCAGTTTATGGTGATTCAACTGGAGTCATTTCATACATTATACCCCTATCTAAAGTCCCATCTGGATACAGGATGGACATAATGCATCTGCCTTTCTCTTACTGTAAGTAGGAAACGGAATTTCATGATTCAGTTGGGTTTTATTGACCATTTTATGTGGCAATGGCACATCACAGCTGGTAATAAAATAAACAAAACCAGGATACAGTGTGTCTCTAGAGGCCAAAGGCCAGTCCCAGGCTGACACTGTGAGACACTGTGTGGTTTTCTTACTTTCATCACGATTCTGCAGCTGATCATTCAAGACACAAAGTAAATTGTTAGCCAAAGTTGTGAGTTATATTATGGTCTGTCATTTAACAATTTTGCACAACTTGTTGATAATAATAACAACAACAACAATAATAGTAATATTATTCTTATTCTTATAATTATAATAATTATAATACAAAATCATGATTGAGAATGAGAAGAAAAAAAACTTAAGTGTCTCTGAAAATAGTTTTAATACAAGTGTATGTAAAACCATTATGAAAGGAAGTCAGGTTGGACCGTTTGCTAGATTTTCAAAACAAAATAATCAATTTTACAGGCAGTTTGATATAAGCAATGGTTATAATTGCTGTATCTACACTTATCACTAGGCCAATGTTCCACTTTGAACTTAGAATAAAGAGATGTGGCACATAATTAACTGTGTGTCTTGTAGAGACGCTCCCTCCATGACAAGAATAACAAAGTGTTTGTACATGTCCATGGTTTAATAATTAGGCCTACACCTGCATGGCTGTCAATATTTTTCTCAAAGTGGTCGACAAACTCAGAGTTTGAACTGTTAGCTTGTGTCCAGTTACCCTGTATTCTATACCGTGTATAGTATATCATTCACTTCAGCAAGGTTTCAAAATGCTGAAGCAAGTTGGCTTGTGACAGAAACTGAGACACGGCAACTTAAAGTAGTAACAAGCATCTCTGCACCAAAAAGTGTTCACGTGGATATCATTCAAAATTAATTTTAATAATGATTGAATCAATTTCATTCCAACGTCAACAAGTGCAATATGCAAACCATGTAATTCTGAGATACAGAACACACATTATTGTGTATCAGTATCAGTAGAAAACTGCACTTCAAAATGTAACTATCTTTTTTTATTGGTGCCTTTTGTGTTCAGTTAAATGTTCCCTTTGTTTACTAACAGAATGATGGAAATAATTTCCTTTCATTTTTTTAATTCAACAATCAATTTGTTGTATTTAGGCAGTACACTAAAAGCAGAAGAAAGGCAGAACTATGTACACTTTAATACATGTTTACTTATCGCAAATTACGTTACTGCATATTTTCCTCACATCGCGCAGCTCTTATAAGTAATAGGCATAATGTAGAGCATGCCGGTCGTTATTGCGAATTAGAACCCAGACAGGGTGATGCAGAACACTTGCAAAAGGAGATGGAGATATGGAGACATGGAGATATAATGCTGTGTTAGCACTGTTGCTATTTGCTCTGTTAGCGCTTTCTGTTTCCTTCACCCTCTTTTTCCTTTTGATCCACTGATCAGCGTTATGAGCTCGGCAAGAGCACAAATGTTGATTTAAAAATATTGTATTGATTTAATAATAGTCTGCCAGAGTCTATGATGAGAACCCAGCCCAATGGAAATGGTCTGTTATACTTAGAAACGGTTTGTTTTACAGAAATAACAGATCCAATGCCGCGATTGGCCAATCAGAATCGAGTAATTAACAAGGCTCTGTAGACCCCATATCTTTTCCTTTGGCACTATCATGAGGTCAAGATTTCAATTAGTCCAATACTTTGGAATAAATACCAGGAAAACTAATGACACCCCCTTCAGCCTCAACTGTACTCTGTGTTTAGTGCTAGTTAGAAAATTTACAGTAGACGGCGAAACTGAAACATCAGCATGTCAGTGTTTTCACTGTGAGCATGTTAGCATGCTGACCTTAGCGTCATAAACACTGTACAGCATCTTACAACTAATAGTATGGTAGTCGACGTTTAATCGATTTTAATCGATTTAATACAAATTAAAAAACAGCTAATTCCTAAAGTTATTAACGAGCAGTATTTCATAAACTTTATACTACTTCATATTACTATGTACGGTTGCTTACAGTGTGTATGTTGTAGCCCTCGTAGAAGTGGAATCTCCCCTGCATGCAGACACACTCACGGCCCTTCAGCTTCCCGAACACCAGCTGGCCGGCATGGCCCGGCACTGCAAAGCATATATCCTGTTTGAGCAGCTGCTAGTATGCTTGTGTACAGTTTACAAACACTTTTTACTTTTTTTTAAAGGTTTTAAATAAAAAATATAAAAAATATAAATTTTTTTAGAGACAACATACCAGTGCTGGTGGGAAAACGTGGAATATCCTTATACGGGAACACAGTCTTGTCAGCCAGCAGGTCAGCCAGACCGCCCAGGCCTGAACCACAGATGATGGCTACTTTAGGACGCTGCTCTGTGTGGGCCAGCAGCCAGTCTGCTGTCTCCTTATACTCTTCATAACTGAAATTTTAAGTAATGGAAAGAGAATTGGTTAAAGGTCCCATGGCATGAAAATCTCACTTTATGATTTTTTTAACATTAATATGCGTTCCCCCAGCCTGCCTATGGTCCCCCAGTAGCTAGAAATGGAGATAGGTGTAAACCGAGCCCTGGGGATCTGCTCTGTCTTTGAGAAAATGAAAGCTCAGATGGGCCGATCCGGGAATCTGGCCCCTTATGAGGTAATATTTGTAGTTTTACACACTCTATAAAACTACAAATTGCAGCCAATTAAGGGGAATGTACAAAACGCTGTCTCTTTCAACAATAGTATGAGTTATGGAAAAGTATGTGGGAAAGTAGTTTTTCATTTCATATTTTTTGAGTGTGTAAAACAGCAGGGCAGTGTGTAACAGCATAAAATAATACAGTAACAATTGTACTGAAATAAATATGCAAAATACTGTATGTGTAAGACAACACACACAAAACAATATACTGCACTGAGAAAACTAGGGAAAGTCTTTGCTGAAATCACAATGTTAATGGACAGCAAACACACTTGTTCACACCTACATGAATGCCAATTCTACAGCAGAACATGTAGAAACTGATTGCTTTTTCTAACCTCTACGCAAAACAGAAAACCTTGCTGACAAAAAAAGTCAGTTTGGCATACTGTAGTTGTTTTGCATTGTTTTAATGTCACAAAAGGTTTAACACAACCCGTCCTAGTGGAATTTAATACTGCAGGAAATCAACTTTCTGAGACTTAAGCCAAGCTGCCCATTGTCATGATACTATTATATAATATTCTGTAACACCCATGAGCACATGAAATAGATTTTCCGTATAATTAAAAAAAAAAGATGAATAAATACCACATTGTGCCACACAATTTTTCATTTTAAGTGTACAAGCCAGATTATTATTCACGGTCCTGATGCTGATTTCATTGGAAAAGCCTTGAGGTACCTCATTATACAAAGTCTGAAACAGACTGTAATTCTGGTTATAAATCTGGTGCTAAAGCTATAACCTTGTTAACATTCCCTCTATGCCTCGAGCTTTGTTATTAAAAAGAAATGACACTTCAGGCTGCAGCCTTTACCAGACCAATCTGCAGCAGGAGAGAGTCGGATGATGTTGAGCCCATTTTAGAGCTGCCATCTAAGACGAAAGCTACATCAGACTAGCCTTGGGTGTTCAGCCCTTGATGTTTCCATGATGACTTTCCAATTGTTTGCTCTGAGAGCCCATAGAAAATGTGTATAATATTTGGATACACACTTTGTTAAAAATAAAAACAAGTGAAATTAATATAAATGTGATTTGTTTTACTTAGCAGATTTACATTGTGTTGTTCAATCCATATCCAATATTTCCTATATTTCTAATAGGTGTGGGTGTTATGGTTTGGGTGTTTTGTCTTGTCTTATTGTGGTAGTCTGTTTTCCTGTCTTAATTTCTTAGCCTGGTTTTCTGTCATGTCTTGTGACAGTGTTATTTTTTGTCTTGTATTGTATATGTTCTGTTTCCTGTTTTATTGTGACAGTCTTATTTTCTGTGCCGTCTTGTCTAGTATTACTTCCTGCCTTAGTTTCCCTGCCCTTGTGTCACCTGCCTCTTGTTACCTTGTTACCTTTTGTATTTAGTCTTTGTGTTCCCCTTGTCTGTTGTCAGATCATTGTTGTACTGTTGTGGTGTTCCGTGTCAGTTCCTGTATTTTGGATTTTGCCTGCTGCTTTCAGGACACTTGTTGTTGGTTTGTACTTTGTTTTTTTTTGTATAATAAATTATCAAGCTCAACATACTTTGCCTGCTCTCTCTGCATTTGGGTCCAACCTCCAGTGCCGTTACGTAACAGTGGGAAAAATAATCAATTCTTAGATGCATCGCATTTCTCTCTAGTACGATTCAATGCTTGTTTCTGATCATTTTTAAATGTAATAATTTTTATTTAAAAATTATTTCTCCAGAAAAGTACAAATCAGAAAACAGGATTGGAAAAGGGACAACAACTTAGAGTTTAGGCAAGAGTGCAGAAAAAACACACTAAAATGGCCAAAATTAAATTAAATTCTAATTAGATTTTGATCTTATAACACACAGATAATATAATTAGGCAAAACACATATACAGTAGGCTGTTCATCTACTTTATCATATTGCATCTGGCCATCTCATGTTTTAAGTTTTAAGAAACCAACTCTCCACATGACTGAGCCTCTGACATGGAAGATTACTGTGAGAGAAGGTGACTTTCAACAGGCATCTTTTAGACAGGCAGTAGACAAAACATTTAATTATAACTTGTGTGTGACAAATACTGTGTATGTCAAAATATAAGCTTTGTCTAGCTGCTTTGTCTAAGAAGTGATTAGCAAACACAATTTGTACAATTCTCTGAATTGGAATTGCATTGAATCATGAGGTGCCAAGAGATTCCCACCCCTACTTTCTAAGCACATTTTCTATGCCGTATTCTGATAAAATCCCCACCCCCCCGACTGATTTTTGGTCCCCCCTGTTCAATTACATTTCCAATTGGATTTGATATCAATTAGTTAGGGAGATTTCAGTTACAATACCAATTTTGCTTTGATATAAAAGATCTTTAGAGAACGTATAGGCAAACAAAATCTCAAATTTTTTTTAAAGCACCATGTTCATATTTATGGAGAAAAGCATACAATAAGAGATCAATTTCAGGATTTTATTAATAAATATCACGTCATGACTCAGCCCTAGAAGGCATGTTGGTACCTGGCTCAGGGTAAAGTCAAACTGTTGAATGTAAATAATTCTCCAACAACCAACTATCTGAGTGGTTACTGGGTGAGTCATTACATTTTTAAGACAAACACTAAGCAGAAGTGTATTCCTGTATTCTCCAAAATCTGTGGTAGAATTATCATAACACCCTATGGGTGATCAATTTATTCTACAGCACACAATTGTTTATGACTGCCATTTTGGGCCTGTCAGCTGCACAGGTTGCCCTTCAGGTTGTAATGGCTGCTCTGCCCACACTTGCACTCACATGCAGGTGGCTGCTGTAAATACTGCCAATGTGGTGGAGTGATTCACTGTTGGTGGCAATATAAGGTAGGAAATGGATGAAAACAAGTCAAACTAATTTATTTATCCTGACAACTGAAGGTTTTTGTTTGTTTTTACAAACCCAAGAAATTGTGGAGATGTCAGCGAGAGTGTCCAAAGTAGCCTCCTCATAGAAATCTCTTATCCAACAAAAACATGATGCCATTTCCTGTGTCTGTAATCCTACTGTAATTTTTGTGGTGAGTGTCACCAAAATGTTCTCATAAACAAGGAGGATGCTAAAGGGGAAAACTAAATTATGTTCTAAATGTGTCCCGCTGCTTAATTTACTCATAGCCAATAGACTGCAACCAAGAATGGTCCAACATCATCTTATCTCCCTTTCAATAAAGAAGAAAAATATAACATTTCACATCTTTAAAGATTCAGTCTGTAACACCACCTTGTTATTTGAGGCTCCACGTACCTACGTACGTAGCCACGGCGTAGATTTAACGCAGAAGCATGAATTGCCCTTAATGTGGCACGATTCTCCTGCTGTTTAAAAAAGTTTACATAAAACTGATTTTGACAAAGTGCTAAAGCTAACTTTTTAGAAAGCTTCTCTTTGTTCCACAACTGTGTTAGCATTTCATACTGTTTAATAGAAACGGTGTGTTCTTGTACACTTAGCACCATGATTCTACAAAATATAGTCACCGAAAGATATATTCATTGCAATTATTGTGAATCAATAGCTTAGCACATTAACTGCAAATTACTGAAGCTAAGTATCCCTGTACACCTATGGATCAAGGTACTATGTGAACTTAAATTACAAATTTCACCAAAACAAGTCAAGTACTTAATGCATCTAGTTAAACTAATGCCCAAGACGTTTTTTTTTTCACTGTTATTAAAGGAATTTGTTTTTGTTCTCCCACTGAAAACCATTCAGTTCAGTGGGATAAACATCAGTGAAAACCTTTTCATAGAATTTTGAATAAGCCTACTTAATATTCAGATTCATTGCATATATGTGGCCCATCCCTCAAACTGTCATGCCCTCCAACCAAAAGGTATCAGGACAATTTTAGAATTATTTTAAGAACATGGAAATAGCCTAGTAGTTATAGTAGTTAAATAGTATAGTAATTATATTTAATGAGTTGTGATTTTTTAGAACACTTTTTTAATTTCCAAAATTTATAATTTTGTAGGCCCTACTTGTAATTAATAATTCCCCAGATGTTTTATTTTATTAGTACTAGTGCCTATGTGATACATGTTTAACATATATCCTAGTTATAGCCTTGATTGGTTATATATATTTTTTAATTTCTTTAATTACAAATGTAAAATAAACCCTGCATCAAATCTAATGGTCAGGCAGGTCACACATAGGCCCACCTTTAAAAACACAGCTGCCTATGTATTATATAACAGCAGAGTAAGAAACTTAACTCAAAGCATGAAGTGAGCTCGTGGGCTCTAGTTCGCACGGGCCAGTTGCGCGTGGAGCTGTCCGTGGTGCTGCCGGAACGTTTTTTTTTTTTTAGAGCAGAGAGCATAGCGGGACGACACATTTTTTTAGCGGACACAACTCAGCACTTTACACCAGTTTGCACAGCATGGGCTGTCGTGAAGCCCAGAGGCTGCAACTTAACTAGAAACACATGACTGGCCTGTTAACTGAGCAGAAATTCGAGTTGTGTAGGCTTGTAGTAGCCTATGGGTATTTAGTCTACCACCTGTGACACCCAATTACGTCAGAGTGAGAGGTGTCATAATGGGAGGAAAACTAATCCTCGGAATAAACCGTTCATGTTACTGCAGCCTTGCTTTTCTAAACGACCAAGATACGTCTTGCAAACGTTATATTATTATACAGGCGTTATGCTTGCAACACCACTAGATATCTCTTAACATAGTTAAGCTACGGTAGCCTTGGCAACTATGAGGCTCACGTCACTCCGGTCCACGAACCAGCCTGCCTTATCGGCCTTACCTGCACTGACTGGAGGAGAATGCGGCTTCCATATCTGATGCTGAGCGGGACCAATCTATTCTAGCCTACTGATAAGACTGTTTGTTTCGTGTTTGACAGACGCTTCCAGTGCTGAGTTCACGTGTTGGAGCGGCTGATGGTGATTCTGCTGCGGCGGACTAAGTGGCGCAGGTCGTGTTGTGCACCGACGTCACTGCGTACAGGGCGGAGGGGCGGGGCCTAGAATGACTGTCGGTCCCTTTGAAGAAGACTAAATCCAATTTTCTACCAGGCTGGGCAGCTCAGTGATCCGTTCACTGACAGAGGCAGGGCTGGAAACAGAGGGAGAAACAATGAGTGGGCAACTTAAGGATAGAGAAACACAAAGATGAGGGAAATGATAAACTCAGCAACAACTAATCAACAAGCTAATGCTATAAGTGTGATGACTCAGAGTGTGGTGAAACACATCAAATCCCAGAACTCTGCATAATAATATAACATATGCCCAAAAACATGCTTAATAAGTAGCCTAGTTTCCCTCCCTCCTTCCCTCCCTCTTTCTGTCTCTCTCTCTCTCTCTCTCTCACACACACACACACACACACACACACACTGACAGACACTTACACACAGGCTGCACAACAATTCAAAGTGCTGACTCATGGGTGAGAAGGAAAGAATGAAAGTGATAAAAAGCACAAAAACTGAGCAGCTAACAGCAAGCCTAAATCAATATGGGATAATGACACATTGAAAATACACTCTTTAAATATGTACTATAACCACAGCTGTAGTGTATGGTATAATAAAACTATAACTTCCAAATATGACTTTCTGATTTGAAACTTAGTGAATTAGTAAAAAGTGAATGACTAGCCTATGTCTAGGGCTGGAGGACAGAATTTTTTTTTAACATTCTACTATACTTATTGCATTGTATAATAGGTTACTGATGCCTTAATTTCTTAGACTCAGTATATTTACGTACATCCAACTAGCTTCAGGTTAACAAAAAACTGAATAAAGAATAATGAATTTTGTGTTTGGCAATGTGGAGAAGGCGTTGAAATAGTTGGCCTTGATGTTAGGTGTAGATGTCATTACAGTAATATTCCATTCACTTATAATCTGCAGTGGAACCAATTATATACTACTGTAATGACTGATTAGAAGTTTCAGTCACTTATACAGTATAATGCAGAAAAAAAGACACACCCAGATGGGGCCTGTGGGAAAAATGTATATTAGTGGTGACCAGGGTCAAAGATTAGTAACCTCCATAATATATCCATCCAAATGGAATGGACTTTATGTCTTGAACACAATCGGCCAAGAGGGATAAAGAAGTGGATTTTTGAAGATGAAGATTCAATTAGAAATTCCTGCTCTGCCACTGTGCTCACTGGGCTTTCAAATCCCTTTTGTAGTACTTATCCTCATAATGACCCTTCTTGAACACACACATACACACACACACACACACACACACACACACACACACACACACACACACACACACAGACACACAATGCTCAATTAGTGTTGGTTTTGTGTGTGTGTGTGTGTGTGTGTGTAAGTAAAAGAGAGTTGGAGTGGAACAAGATAATAAATATAAGATGGGACATACTGTACATATCTAATATGAATGATACATTTATTTTTTCTGTTAATTATTTCCTCAACTGTGTGGATTATTTAGGGATGTTAAAATAGCAGAAAGTAACTCTGTGTGCTAAAATTTAATTTCACTAACTGTTAGATTTGTCATAGTCTGTGACAAAAGACCATTGCTTTGAGTGGTGTTTAACTGTGTTTTCTCTTGCTGGATTATATTTGTTGTGTGCATGCATCCAACATCCACACCCACATATACATCCACATACTGTTGTGGAATTGAGCGTGTGTTGATCGTGTGGCAATGAAAGGATAAATAAAGACCTGGATTCATTACTCACCAGTCAGTTATTACAGCACTGTGGTAATAGTGTATAGTACTATAGTAATATACCATAGTGTATCCTTTTTCCGGTCTGCAATGAACCACATTTAATTTTCAGCGAAACGTGAAGAAAAGATCCTTCAATTTATCTCTGAAACACATTACATTACACACAAGTGTTAAAATAGTACTTCTTAAAATAAACAAAATTTAAAATAGTACATTCACAGAAATACATGTGAGGTTATTTAAATCAAGCTTTCTCACCAATTGTGAGGTGCAGGTATAGTATACATTTCTAATAGTCCTAACAAATAAGCCTACAGACAGGCTACCTCTTTCACCAGTGTTTTAATCCGTTATTGGCTGATTGTTCTGTAAGTAATTTATGGTTTTATTCAAAACAAGTTGGATTAGGCTCTGCAAAACTTAGAAAATAATATTTCTTTTAAATGTTTCAAAGGCGCCCAGTGTAAGCCACATGCGTGCTCCAATGACTCTTCAGAAAACGGTCTTCTTTCTTGATAAACAAACCAAACTATAACAGACTTACCCATATGGACTTGCAAGTTTTGGTGTTGCAGAATTAGAATCAAACCCTTTGCTGTGAGGTCGTTGAGTGTGTTGCCAAGACAACAAAATACAACAAATGTTAAAATCAGCCGTATTCACATACGGAGGAGTGGTAGGTTAATACTTAGCTATTTTATTTGAGCCTATCATATATTTTTTTGACAGTGCAACTAGACAACAGGTCTAATTGGCACGCATACTCTAAAGTTTAAAGAAAAGTGTATAACCAGCTAGAAAAGATTTTTAGTCCTGACGTTAATGTGACGTTATCTAACGCTAGCTAACGTTAGCTACCGTTACAGGCGACATGGTGGAAAATGGACATTGGAAACATCGGCTAGCAAAGTATTTTGTAGCTAGAGAAAGCTAACAATAATGTCTAACGTTAAGAAACGTTAATTAACTGTACAGCTAAGACCAGTTTCTAGTAACATAAGCTTAAATACAATGTTCTTGAGGACTTGTTGCACGAACAGCTAACACGTTAACGTTAAGTTAGCTAGCTAGCTAAAGTAAACGTTACTGTTAGCCAAAACCAACGTCTTTGATAATGGGTAGCTATAAAATGGGCACGTAGCGCCATCCATTACTAAATGACGCATTTTCTCTTCTCTTCTCTTCTCTTCTCTTCTTTTCTTTTCTTTTCTTTTCTTTTCTTTTCTTTTCTTTAATCTTCTCTTCTCTTCTCTTCCTTTTTTGCAGGTGAATGTGCTTTAAAACAATCAAAATGACAGCTGTTCCTTTGTTAAAGAGCAAAATGCCTCTCAAGCCAAAAAGGGTGAGGATATCATACTATACAACTTCTAACTTTACACACGTTTAAAGAAGTTGTTTCAAATAACAGATTGTCCTAATCATTACCTTGGCTTCTTACAGGCAACACAATCAATATCTGACTGCAGTGTTTTTTTGCAATGACATCAGCTCAGTTATTTTAGGCATTTACTTTCTCCTTGGCTGCTTATGTCTGTACCAAGAGTAACATTAATTGACAAGAGTAGGAAGTACTTTTAATTTAATAAGATTTTTTTCTGGCCAAACTGTGGTCCACATCAAATTAAAGATCTTTCCTTACAGTTGTTTATATTGAGTTCATGTTTGATGATAGCTCATTTTAATCATCTCACAAACCTTGTTTTGCTTATTGTCTGCATAATAACAAAACTGAAAAAATAAAAACTGTGTAAATATGATATAACAATAATATGTAACATTTGTAAATAAAGCAGTAAAACCATTACACAGCACTCTGTCCAAAATTAAAGAATAGTGTTTACTGGAGCAACTTTGTTGTTTCTGAACTATAAAGCCGAGCGTATTATGAATACACATCTAACTGGCAGCTATTGAATATTGCATATGCAATAACTCCCTCTGCTACATTATTAATTTAGATTTAAAGCTAAACTCTTTCTGACCTAACCTTGAAATAAGCTAAGTGCAGTTAGATGTTTCTTTGCTTCTGGTGCACTGATAAAGAGGTGCCAGAGGATTGTGTGGAGAGGATATTAACCACAAAATGCTGTAGATAGACTGAATGGGCGACTGCTTACATTATTTGAGCATATTAGATCAATTCATGGAAATGTTCCTAATACAGACGTCTGCGCATATGTGTCATAGCTGACAGCTTTAAGGTGACAATCTGCAGCTCTTGTGCTTATTATCTTTTTTTTCTATCAGTGGTAACAGTCCTGAATTACTGTTAGAGTCAGGAAACAGGCAATCAGTGCAGTTAGCATAATAGCCTGAGCTGCTGTGTGTTTGCAGGTGACTCCATCTGTTTACACCCAGGTGATGTTACAGTCTACAATGGAGCGCCTGACTAACAATGATGAGATGCACGAGCCCCGCATCCTGGAACTGCTTGACATGAGCAAGACTACACATCACAAAGTAAATGCCAGCCAATGTTGTCAAACCTCTATAGCTTTAAATCTATACCTATGCTTTCACTGTCCACAGAATCTTCATGAGGGTGCAACCAAAAATAATGTTTGCAGATGGCACAGTGATAGTTTAAAGGTTACAATAGGCATGGTTAACACCAGCAAAGAACACTGTGACAATGACAGCTTACATAAAAAAGATAAAAGTTGGAAAGGAGTTTGCCTTTACCACTGCCATCTGCAGACAAGCCTCAGAATAACACTCTGGGGAGTCCACTATTACATTTGAGACTATTAAAATAGATTGAAAGCTACATTTGATATTGACAACTTGTCTCCTCATTACAAATTACTTTTCAGACCACAATATGTATAATAAAGTATATAAAACTGCTTTTAGAAAATGTTCCGAGTGTACTTATACTTGTATCGTACACACACTAGCACCAGTTACCATACTTCAGATGTGAGATCCTATGGGCTGAACTAAATGACGAGATAGATAGATATATCTAAATAAAATTATGGATATGGCTTACTTATTGGCTGGCAAGATAAGACGAGGAAAAAAGACACCAACATTCAAAGTTCTCATTATTTCACCATTAATCCCCTGCATACAGACCAAGTGCTGTCTGCTAAGGTCATTTGCATTGTACCAACGCTGCTTTCCCTTAGTCAGCAGACACTAATTGATGGGCAAAGGGCAACCAATGTGACTGAATGCTCTTTACTTTTAAAGTCATAAGCTAACAGGGAGCTTGGAGCAAAATGCCATCAAAAGTTTGTGAAATGCCTATGAAATTAATAATTGTCCCTTCATCATAATTAGGACACACATTTTCTCTTGACTTGTCCAATATGCAAATGTAATCTGAGTAACCTCCACTGTGGGCCACTGCAGGTGATAAGAAGGAGCAATGACCAGCAGGATCTTTTTAGGTCATCCTGAAAGCCACAAAATTATACACTTCAATATACAGCATAGTGTTATTTTCATTCTATGCTGGCAATGGTGCAATCATAGAGGATAAATGAAAATCAGTCAAGTTAACTTTAAGAGGGCATATTTTCTCATACTTATATACAATCCTGGTTTAAGAAATAGTTAAAAAAAAACATGCTTATTCTGGCTGTAGCTTCATATTTAACATACAGATAAAAGAGTGATATTGATCTTCATGTCAGAGAGAGAACAAATAAGCTTTGAAAATCCTTGTGAAAAAACGCCTCATGGAAAATCAATAAGATTAATAACTGCATGTTATCAATGACTTAAAATAATTGGAAAATCTGCTTGTTATAGGAGTGTACAGGGTTTTCGTTAAATAAATAATGCATTATCATAACCTTCATTTGCTTCCAAAACAGTGTGGTAAATGCACTTTATTATGCAAATTCAGAAAGTATACCATGTATATATATACATTAAGTTGGCAACAAATGTTTTTGAATCTGGTAGAACCCAGGAGTAAGTCAAAAGGAATTCATTGAGTGTTTGTAACATTGGTGTGTTTGACTTTAACAACATTAAGAACAGTAATGTTTACAAGTTCACAATGAAAGGGATGATAATGGGTACTGCATATGTTGTGGTTTTTAGGAAAGAGTCAGTGTATACTGTTTTGGTTTCAGTTTTCCTTAGTGGATATGGATCAGCCACTTTTCCAGCCCTACCCATCTGAGCTGGTCTTCCAGAACTTCACTCCTGCACAGACCTACACAGTACCTCTCCGTCTCCACAACATTGACAAGGTGTGTGAATGAGGGATGAATACGCAAACAGTTACACAAACAAAATGGTCTCAGATGATGTTTTAGTGAAGATTATGGAACCACAGAAGCAGTCAGTATATCACAATATAGTGTGTGTGTGTGTGTGTGTGTGTGTGTGTGTGTGTGTGTGTGTGTGTGTGTGTGTGTGTGTGTGCATGCTTGCTAAGGGAAGCAGAATGATTAGAAAAGGTCATAAGGGTATAGAGGATATTTATAAATGCAATTTGAAAAAGACACTGTCAAGTAATTGTTGTGTATGTACCTGGTTCTGTCTTTGTTGCTGTGTGGGGTTTGAAATTTTGTGAAGTTTGTGTAATTTTTTTTTTTTCAAGGTTTGTTGCTGTGCAGGAGTTTTTCCGTGGGGGACCAGAGGGAACAGGTAGCAAGGTGGCACCAGGACTGTTTGATACTTTCACTGTCTTCTTCACCCCGCAGGAGAACAAGGTACTGGAGAAAGAAGGGAGTTTGGAGGCTCCATAGAATTTTGTGAAGTTTGTGTAATTTTTTTTTCAAGGTTTCACGACAAGTTAAGCTGGAGCTGCAGGAGTTTTTCCGTGTGGTTGGACCAGAGGGAACAGGTAGCAAGGTGGCACCAGGACTGTTTGATACTTTCACTGTCTTCTTCACCCCGCAGGAGAACAAGGTACTGGAGAAAGAAGGGAGTTTGGAGGCTCCATAGAATAATCATATACAGTAGGCTATTGCTGGGCGATAAGGAGAAAATCAGATATCACAATATTGTTGACCAAATACCTCAATATCAATATTGAGGCAATATTCAATGGTTGACAAGTTGGTGCTTTAACAAAATATCTTTACACTTAGATTTAAAAAAAATAATCATCTGTAATGTAGATATAATTACTAAGTGGGTAAAGGCAAATAACAGCTATGACAGTCAGGTATGTTCAGAAAAGTACATCACTTTACTGTACTGCTGCCTTTAAAACCAGTAAAAGAAGAAGATCACAATATTACTATATCTAAAATCTAAGATGATATCTAGTTTCATATCACGATATCAATATAATATCGAAATATTGCCCAGCCCTACAGTAGGCTAGATTCAGCAAGCACAATAAACTATCTGCATTCGTGGAGTGGAAACATTCACACAATGAAAGCCCAAATTAAAGTACGGCCACTGAAGTCAGTGACAAGCTGGTACAACTCCAAGTTTGTCATATTAACTTATAGCACTAATGAAGTTACCTCCGCTAATGAAATCCATGCTTTAAAGCAACAATATGTAACTATTTTACCTTAAAATAACCTTATAACCAGTGGGGGTCGGAGCAAGTCTATCTAAATCTAAATCACCATGAGTTCTCTCTACACAAACACGGAAAGGACAGTTCACTCACAGACAAAGGCACTATTTATTCTCATGTTTGCTCACACACACTTTCAACTTAAATACACAGCTTCACTGTACGCCTCTGGTTGAACGGCTTTCCTGGCGGATGTCATGCTGCTCCAGACACAGTTCGGGAACACAGTTCAATAGTAATAGTAAACAAAATCCTTATAATACAAGTGTTTTATTCTCGCACCATTGTTAGTTCATCTGTTCTTACCTCATACCTGTGTAACAGCAAGACAGTTGAGTGTATATATACATGACGTTCCACTTCCAGGATTGCTCCGGTGCCTCATTTTGTTTGGATGTCCATTGCCTTGGGCTTTTGTTCCACCAAAACAAGTTCCTTCCCAGGGCTATTTTGTAGAGGCGCCATTGCTTCGTATGGTGCTTTGCGCCACCCAAGACGATTGTGATTGTTTTAAAGGAATGCCAATAAACCAGACACTACTCAGCAGTGCTGGGAAGGAAGGTCTGGCAATGCGAGTCTAAGTGTCTAACTGGTTAAGTCAGTTAAACAGGTGAAATGTCATGATGCACCTGTGTTTTTCATCAAATAATGATGAGATATCTCAGATAGAATTTTATGTGAAATTGGTTTGACTAAAATGGCAGAATTATTAATGGTAACAAAATGCTTGCTGCACACGTGACCGGCATGTCGTTAGGCTAGTGTCTTCCCCAAATTCCTGCGGGTCAGCTCTGTTGCGTGTCTGCTCCATACGCCGCTGTCTGTCAACACCCACCAGGTCCAGATTTGTTGCAGAACGGCTGCGGCCTTGACTGACAGCTGAAGTCTCGAGGAAATACGAGATCTCGCAAATTGAACAGTTTGTTTCAATCCAGAGGAATAGAGGGGAAACAACTCTGTGCTGTGTTTTCAAGGTGTAGTGCAGGGAAATATGATCAGCCATGAGCATGGTCTATTATATTTTGAAAATGAACCAGATGTTTTATTTTGTTTCTGTGCTGTCCTGTCCTGCACCATCTGCATTGCTGCGGAGCTCTCCGGCATCTGGCAAAAATAGAAGCTCTGCATATCTGATCGCTGGAGCTGGGACACAGCCATTCCACAGTCAATGGAAGTACATACATTGGCCCTCATTTATTAACCTAATGTAGAAACCAGCGCAGATATGAGCCCAGAAATCCTCTTATGATAGGCTTCACGTGGGATTTATGAAACGTTCATATCATACCAATCAAAGTGTATGAATGGTCATACAAAAATTAATAAATGCAGCCACTGGAAACGATCGTAATTTAAATATCACGTCCCAATATGTTCTCGGTTTTGAGGCCTATTCACGACATGGCCAGACATAATCCGGCTAAGAAGTGGCACTTTTCAGAGGTGAAGATTGAAACCCTGACATCTCAGGAATCTGTAGGAAGAATGCGGAATAGAAAGAGATCACTGATGCAGTCAACAGTGTTGCTGTAGTAAATTGGACTCCAGCTGAAGTTTATTTAATTTATACATCCTTGACATATGTATACTCCTAATAGTAATACAGTGAGGACAATAAGTATTTGAACACCCTGCTATTTTGCAAGATAACCCACTTAGAAATCATGGAGGGGTCTGAAATTGTCATTGTAGGTGCATGTCCACTGTGAGAGACATAATCTAAAAAAAATATCCAGAAATCACAATGTATGATTTTTTAACTATTTATTTGTATGATACAGCTGCAAATAAGTATTTGAACACCTGAGAAAATCAATGTTAATATTTGATACAGTAGCCTTTGTTTGCAATTACATAGGTCAAAAGTTTCCTGTAGTTTTTCAACAGGTTTGCACACGCTGCAGAAGGGATTTTGGTCCACTCCTCCATACAGATCTTCTCTAGATCAGGTTTAAGTCTGGAGACTGGCTAGGCCACGCCAGAACCTTGATATGCTTCTTACAGAGCCACTCCTTTGTTATCCTGGCTGTGTGCTTCGGGTCATTGTCATGTTGGAAGACCCAGCCTCGACCCATCTCCAATGCTCTAACTGAGGGAAGGAGGTTGTTCCCCAAAATCTCGCAATACATGACCCTGGTCATCCTCTCCTTAATACAGTGCAGTTGCCCTGTCCCATGTGCAGAAAAACACCCTCAAAGCATGATGCTATCACCCCCATGCTTCACAGTAAGGATGGTACTCATCATTCTTCTTCCTCCAAACACGGTTAGTGGAATTAGGACCAAAAAGTCCTATTTTGGTCTCATCTGACCACATGACTTTCTCCCATGACTCCTCTGGATCATCCAAATGGTCATTGGCAAACTTAAGACGGGCCTTGACATGTGCTGGTTTAAGCAGGGGAACCTTCCGAGCCATGCATGATTTCAAACCATGACGTCTTAGTTTATTACCAACAGTAACCTTGGAAACAGTGGTCCCAGCTCTTTTCAGGTCATTGACCAGCTCCTCCCGTGTAGTTCTGGGCTGATTTCTCACCTTTCTTAGGATCATTGAGACCCCACAAGGTGAGATCTTGCATGGAGCCCCAGTCCGAGGGAGATTGACAGTCATGTTTAGCTTCTTCCATTTTCTAATGATTGCTCCAACAGTGGACCTTTTTTCACCAAGCTGCTTGGCAATTTTCCCGTAGCCCTTTCCAGCCTTGTGGAGGTGTACAATTTTGTCTCTAGTGTCTTTGGACAGCTCTTTGGTCTTGGCCATGTTAGTAGTTGCATTCTTACTGATTGTATGGGGTGGACAGGTGTCTTTATGCAGCTACCGACCTCAAACAGGTGCATCTAATTTAGGATAATAAATGGAGTGGAGGTGGACATTTTGAAGGCAGACTAACAGATCTTTGAGGGTCAGAATTGTAGCTGATAGACAGGTGTTCAAATTTGTAATCAGACTTGTAATCCAAAAATGTTGTTCGGTAGTTTAATTTATGTTGTGTATAAACTACATATGTTTTGTGTGAATAAATCAATTATTTTGTAAAGTAACTAACTAGTCACTAAAGCTGTTAGATTAATGTAGTAGAGTAAATAGTACAATATTATAAATATATATAAAATAAATGTAGTGGAGTAGAAGTAGAAAGTGGCATGAAAAGAAAAGATTCAAAAAAAGTATAAGTACCTCAAATGTGTACTTAAGAAAAGTTCTTGAGTAAATATACTTAGTTACATTCCACCACTGATTGGATAACTGTACTTGTGATGGGCACATAATCAATTAACATTTACAGTAATTACTGTTAATTATACATGTAAATACATATTGTATTAAACATTTAGGTTTCTTCTGCCAGTTTCTAAAACTACATTGAAC
Organism: Etheostoma perlongum; assembly: GCA_026937815.1. Taxonomy (NCBI): domain Eukaryota; kingdom Metazoa; phylum Chordata; class Actinopteri; order Perciformes; family Percidae; genus Etheostoma; species Etheostoma perlongum. Next base: position 9,548,178 of record CM049378.1, on the reverse strand, counting down.
TTTGGCTATTTTAAAACACCATGTTGTGTAACCCACCTGGTGAAATTCTATTCTATTCTATTCTATTTAATTCTAGCCCTTTCTCAGTGACGCCCTCCTGTGGGACTCTGGATGTAGGCGAGAGCATGCAGGTGACTGTGGTTTTCAACCCCATGACCATAGGAGAATACAGCCAGGATCTGCTCCTGCACTACCACACTGGTGAGAAAAATTCAGACCTATGAAAACATACAACACTACAAAACCGTAAGCAAACTAGTGACACAAATAACTAAAATAAGTTATGACCACAGCATCTGATGAAGCTAGTAGCAATTGTACAGTAGCATCATATTTTGACTTCCCAGAGCTCTAGTGAAATATTCGTAGCTGTCTCTATTAGCATTAGCAGAATGACATGGTCTCAGTGTGTTTCTCATCAGCTGCGTTATTTTTTTATTAGAATAAATAATAGCTAGCTGTCTGTATTTACCCTGCAGAGATCTGAGGAGCAGTTAACTGTAGTCCTCATAATCCACTGGAGTTTAGAATGCAAAGAAAGAAAGTGGAAGGTGAGGGTGTATTGTACTTACTGCTCAGTCCATTTTCTCTGAGGGACGGTTATCTTTCATTTACTCAGCTCTGATTTCTTTTTAAATCACATCCTAATGGGAGTAGCATAAACCAATCTACCACTACTGTATCTCTGCAAAGTAGAGTGTTTGATTTTGTAAATCGAGCAGCCTGGCTTCACCTTTTTCAAAGTACTACCTGAAGCTTGATTATCTGCATTCTAAAGCACACAAAAACCGATCACTAGCACTGCTGATACACCAATGTGACTGGCTGAATAATGCCAGTATAGGTCACTCTTGTAATCATAAAGATTTTGCAGTAAATGTTGCCATTCCATGAAAACAAATGATATATTAAATATATATATATATATATATATATATATATATATATATATTATTTATATTTATATATATATATATATATATATATATATATATATATAAATATATGTTCATTATTTTATACATTTCTATGGTCTGTTCTGCGGTCAGGGCTTACCTCAGCTTGATGCAATAAGCTAATGAATCATTTATCCTCTTTTTTTATTCATTAAGCATTTTACTTAATGTGATATCATTATTTGATAAATGCTTGTTTTAAAGTAATTGCTACTGGTTGTACTCTCTTCGCCTTCCAACTTAGTGTTTTTGTGAAAAATCTGCTCATTTATGATAATCTTGTATTATTTTTGTATGGCCTCTACCCACACTAATACCTGCACTTTTTTCACACCTAATGGTCACACGTTATGTTAGGGCAGCCTTGGTTGCCTGCACAATTAGCCAGACTCCTTAACATCAAAGGCAAAAACACGAAGCTTTTGACTTTTCTTGTTGACACACAAGGGGATCAATTAGAGGGAAAAGGAGACAGTTGCTGGAAAACATTGGTGCATTGGAAGAGATGATTTAACTGGAACTGCGTCGGTTAAAAAAAAAAGTGTTTTTACTAGCTCGCCATTTTAAATATCTGCCATGAATTTAGGAAATGGTATAGTAAAATCACTTTGATGGATATTAAACATTTAATAAAGGTTTCAATGCAATGTAACTTGGAAAAGTAGACCCAATTTTACAGTGTAGTTTGTTATGATGGGAGAAGAGCAATTAGTCTCACATTTCATGTGTACTCCCAGCTAAACATTGGTAGCTGAAAATACAAACATGACTAGGTTGATTAATCAAGGGGATGCTTCAATCAAAACCTAATCAGCCTTACTCCTGACCCAAGCCGTCCACATCAAAGTCTCCTCCAAAGATAATTTCAGCTACGCAGCTCCATAAAAGTCCTCTCAGTACAATAATCCCATGGTGTTAAACAAGTAGAGTGGAACAGCTGTGTACCATACAAAAAAAACGTCCCTTCTGTTAGCTATGCATCACCTGGGTGGATATTCCACGGGGCACTACCCCCATTTGCACTGTGAAGCACTGTGTGTTTGAGTGTGTGTTTGTGAGGGAAGATTCAGAAGCATGCTGACACGACAATCATTCTGTTATCAGTCATAATACCGAAGCTCTATCATGGCAAAGTCACCGTGTGAATCAACGACCTGTTTATGATTGGATAATAACGGTGAATAAGAGCTTAACTGTTCTGACTTTAGATTTGCAATCATCCATTTTTATCATTTCATTATTGTGACACCATTTCCCAGAGCAGAGGGAGATTTAATAAAATATGTACCTATGTATAGCTATTCAATGATGATTGTTTAGAGCAAAAAAAAACAAAACAAAAAAACATCTGTCTGTTGATGAGTTTGTTTTGTGAACTGTAAAAACATTTTTATTTTTTTACCTGTGTGCGTGACCTTAAAGGAGCAGGGGTGCTGACTGGGTACATAGTCAGGTTGCTGAAGGAGTGGCATCAGTAACAGTGCTCGGCAGCATTAAGCTTTTATAATGGAAGGGCCAGGCCAGGTCCACCACTTACAGCCCATCAAGACACTATCATTTTTAATTTAGCACCTTTCCCTGTTTCCCTCACACTCATGTATGTTTCAGGTCAGCATGCTGCTAAAGGCATTACTCTGCTGAGGGGTTATTGGAGACTTTAGCATTAGCTGGCTGACCTAGCATGTGTGCGCATATGTGTGTTAGCATGTTGCATGTCAATTTGTATGTACACCACAGTACTTACACGGATACACACTGTATCTTTATTACCCATTGTCAGTTAAAAGCCAGTGCCGCTTTGAAAAATAATAGTTTGCTCAGCTCGCTGGTTTTCTACCACGGGATGTTAGATAGAACTTGTTCTGTCTTAAAAGTGAACAGAGAGTCTGTGCTGCTCCAGTAACCCCCTCCCTCTGTCACACACAACCCTCTGCTCTGTCACTGCTGCTGATTTAAATGAAAAGATGAACAGCTCTTAGGAAGCGCTGAGGCATCTTTTTTGACAGGGCTGTAGCACCGAGGGGACTTCAGCACAGCAGCCTTTTTTTAGAAAAGCAGCACACTCACACACTCACATGCAAACAGCAAGGAGCTGCACAGTAACACACACACACCCAAATAAGCACATGCATGCACACACATGCTGCAGAGTTTTTGTGATCAAAGTAGCTGAGGGGGTTGAGAAGTTCTCTTGCTGCGTTCATAGAGAAATTATGGGAAGAGAAAGCGAGCGTGGGGGAAATGGTTGGTGGACAGTGATGAAGAAAGCTTAGCAATAAGCTGCAGCTCTCCCTGCCCGTCAACTGCTGTCATAGCATCTGGAAGCTGCAAGATAATTGCTTTTTTCTCTTTATTCCCCAATTCTTCTTTCCCTCTTCCTCATTTCCTTCTGTCATTCATCCTCTGTCCTCTCTGTTGTCTTTACTCTCTTCTCCTCCATCCGATGGTATCTCACAGCTTCTGCTATTCTTTCTCGCAGAGTGAAAGTAAATACCTGTAAAGCATTACCAGGCTTTTTCTGTATTTGCTATTTCTGCCTCTAGGTACATGATGGAAATCTCACTGATAATTACACTGTTACAAACGTGTGTGCCTCTTTGAATTGTAATATGTGTTTTTACTGTAGGGCATGTATGGTCATTGTATAGATTTAACCAGCCTACATTCTTCACAGTCGGCTTTGTTTTTTCCCTCAACCAGGACTGGGATCAATTTGTTGTTGATGCATCTGAAAGCTAAATTAGTCACACTAATACTGGGAGAGTTTTACTCCTACTAAGGCTTTCATGTTACTCAAAAATGAGGTATCTCACGTCCAAATGAATCCCTTCTGCTCACTGATGTTCAAGGACAGGCAGAGCTGGATTAATAGCTTTCCTAAGCAGGACTAGAAACCTAATGGGATGGTTTATCTTATAAAAATGTTACACATTTGCTTATTATTGTGGAATATAAATATCCTGGAAACAGTCAGTGTTTTAGTCATTGAGTCTTGGTTTTAGTTTGATGGTGTTCCTATGAAGTGTAGTGTATTTATTCAGTTTCCATTATCATTATCGATCTGGATCATCGATTCAATGATCAATGATCAATTAACGTTGATGCAAAGTGGAAATTATATCACTTATCACATATCATCATCTTATCATTTTTATTAAAAAGAATAGTTTTTTAATGTTTGGAAAAGCTCAGTAATAAAATTGTAAATTCATATTGTAGTTGTTTTTGTGAGTTGATATAAATGTAAGTGATTGTGTTAACAGGGCATATGATTTTGCATATTAATCGCAGGCCCTTGAATTCAGTCACATCCAAATCGTATTATGGCAGACTTTGTGATATCAGCCAATATAGTATCGTTGTCCAAAGACTTAATATAATATTGTATTGTAACTTGTGATCAGTGTTGGGCAAGTTACTGCTAAATGTATTGTTATTGTAATTGTAATTATTGATGACTAGTTACTGTCATTTGAGAGTAATATGTTATATTACAATATTACTGTCTCTGAAGTGTAATGTTTTACACTACTTTTGCGGTACTTTTGAGTTACTTTCACCAAAATAAAAGCGGAAGTATGACTTGGCAGCTAGCTTGTGAATTTCACCACAGGATCAACAAAGTCTCCTCTTTATCCACTATATACATCATCATTGATTGCAGGCAACAAGTGTATGTATATTTTACCTGTACATGGCTCACATGAAACTGCTGTTAGTTTTTCTGTTGCAGGTGGAACGGTCAAGTTTGTAATCCTTAGCATGATTTCACTCCCTTGCAGAGCAACCAAGGGCTGCGCGATTATGGAAAAAATCCTAATCACAATTTTTTTGGTCAATATTGAAATCTCATTGTCTTTTGAAAAGATGCAAGTATTGAACTTATAAAACAGTAAAACAGTTAAAGAAATCAACTGTTAAAACAACTTGAACTGGGAAATTTCCCTTCATACTTTTTCCGTTTGAACTTTTTTTTCATTCAGATTACAAGACACAAGTAAGTTTCCTTGCAAAACATAATGTGCAAAATAATCGTTTTTGTGATCATTAGGAGCCAAAATCATTATAGCGATTAAAATTTGGATTAATTGCATAGCACTAGAGCAACCATCAACACTCTCAGTCAGTGGAATACACCTGCATTCCAGAGCACTGTAAATGTAATTCATTTTGTTCACTCCATTACATTGTGGAAAGTAACTAATGGCATGCCTCCACGGGTGTTTTGGCTAGAGGCAAGCTTTGAAAAGCACAACAATCACAAATAAATGAAATACCCATTGGACTCGTGAAGTTGCACTGTTTGCAAATTAGAACATTGTCTATGTCACTGATCTCAGTTTTCATTCCTAGTAATTTGTTTGACCAGGGTAACTGTGTTTTCATTTATGCTAGAGAAATGTAATATCAAAGAAACCAGAGAAACATGGAGAGAAGACCCCTGTAGTGTTCAGAGTGTGAATTCAGTCATCGCCTTATATTTTATCCAAAATACAAAAGAGTTCTCTGTGTGTGTGTGTGTGTGTGTGTGTGTGTGTGTGTGTGTGTGTGTGTGTGTGTGTGTGTGTGTGTGTGCGTGTGTGTGTGCGTGTGTGTACGTGTGTTAAATGGGATTTTCTGGAAATGTGTCCTTTTAAACAAAGTAACCTCTGCACGTATACAAATATAAATAATCTCAAGATTTTCTTTTACAGGCCAGTCTTTATGATTTGAATGTAAACAAATACTCACTACATTTACATAAGCCCTTGTTCTTGGCGGCTTTACACAAAACCTTGTTTTGCATCTTATCTTTGTTGCTGCTTATTGTTGCTCTTAATTTTCTCTCACTGCTGGAAGCCATCACGCTGTGATGGTGGTGCCTTGCTTCTACTACAGAGACTAATTAGTTGTTAACCATTAAGGACTTTGTCCCTTGGGGTTTTGTAACTTTACTCTGTAGAATCATATTTTAAAAATTGTTGTATTGTGCATTGTGGTGAATCATACTACCTTAAATCTACTACAAAACAATTCATATTTCTTTCAGCCTGATGCATTTCACATTACTGCAACTCAAAAAGGCTTTGGCAACATATAAAGTAAGTTGTTTTGGATCCAGGATATTTTGAGAGTCATTCTAATCTCTCTGCGTGGCTCATTTTGATGCAGATCCAGTCTTTCAAGGCCAGACTTTGCACTGTGTCCTTGACTCCAATGTGAGTTTCTCCTCTCTCCACTGCCCACATTAGGCTTGAGACTCCCTGAGGAGCAGCAGTGGCTGCTTAGTGGGTAGAAATTGTTATGTGCTCCCGAGTTAGTACTGTAAGTGCAGTATATCAGTGCATATTCTATATCCATGACGTTCCACTTCCAGGATTGCTCTTGTTCTACAGGAAATTCCGCCGGGTATCAATCTTTTTTGGTTTTCGGTTGATGTCCCGTCACCTTCCGCTTTCTTTGTGTTGTTATTTTAAACTCTAGTGGATTTATGAGGACTTTGGTTAACTGCTCATCAGATCTCTGCAGGATAAATTCAGACAGCTAACTATCTATAACTATCTGTCTAATCTGAGAATTCTGTTGAAGACTAAAACTACCTTTGAATGTACACGTTCCACCAAAACAAGTTCCTTCTCAAGGCTTTTTTGCACCAGGGCTCCATCCGGCGCTTAGCGCCGCCAAAGACAATTGTCTTTGGATGGTTTAAAGTAATGCCAATAAACCAGAACACGTTTTTCTCCCATCCCGGAATGCTGTGTGGACTAGCCAGACCCTCCTCGCAGCGCTGTCTGTCAATGCAAGACTAGTGTATAACTGTTTTTCTACTGGCAACTACACCATTAGGAAATTGCTTTAATTAATGCATTACTTAATTCCAATTTTGCTATGCAATGATATAGTGATCTTCCATTCGAGGTTGTATTACCTATTGTTTGCTATATGTCTTAGAGATTTTAACTGTACAACCATTTGCCATGTTATTGTTTTGCTTATTTATGTGGGATTGCAGATAATTCATTACTAGTGAAAGCACTTACTTTTCTTTAGTCTAAAAAACATTTTCATTCATGCATTCACATGCATCTTTTAATATTCAAGCTGTGCTAATGGGGCATGTGATAAGGACAGCGATGTTCACAGGAAGCACAAAAAAAGGTACATTCAGATGTCCCTTTTTACATTAAGCTGGCAGTTTTGCTAGCCTGGTTTAAGACTTCTAAATTTCTGACAACATCGCAGATGTTTTCTGTGATTCAGTTCTATAAATAACTAAATGTAAATGTAGGAATAAATGCAGACTTATCAGGGCTTAGATTTGTGGATTACATTGATTGTTTGATCTTGCTGTCTGTGCATAGTACATAGTAAATGTGCTAATGTGTTTATAACAGTTGGTCAATCAACTTCAACAAATAGGATAAGGGATTTTTGGATTGTCCTCTCCTGGAACCATCACCTTATCGTGGTGGAGAGGTTTGTGTGTCCCTATGAACCTGAGGGCTGTGTTGTCTGGAGCTTTGTGCTCCTGGTAGGGTCTCCCATGGCAAAGAGGTCTCAGGGGAGGGGCCAGACAAATAATGGTTCAAAGACTCTAATGGAAAAGCAAGGAAGGGATAGAGGGGACCCTGCCCGGAGGAAGCCCGGGGCCCCCGTCTGGAGCCAGGCCCAGACGGTGGGCTCGTGAGCGAGCGTCTGGTGGCTGGGTTTGCCACGGAGCCCGGTCGGGCATAGCCCGAAGAAGCAACGTGGCACTTCTCCCTCCAGCCCATGGGCCTACCACCTGTGGGAGGATCCAAAGGGGTCGGGTGCGCTGTTATATGGGTGGCAGCGAAGGTCAAGGGCTTCGACGGACCAGACCTGGGTGGCAGAGGCTGGCTCTGGGGACGTGGAATGTCACCTCTCTGTGGGGGGAAGGAGCCGGAACTTGTGCGGGAGGTGGAGCGCTACCAGTTAGATCTGGTGGGGCTTACCTCTACGCACAGTCTCGGTTCTGGAACCGTACTCCTGGATAGGGGTTGGACTCTGTCCTACTCCAGAGTTGCCCATAGTGTGAGGCGCCGGGCGGGTGTGGGGATACTCACAAGCCCCCCGGCTGAGCGCCGCTGTGTTGGAGTTTACCCCGGTGGACGAGAGGGTCGCCTCCCTACACCTGCGGGTGATGGGGGGGAAAACTCTGACTGTTGTTTGTGCATATGCACCAAACAAGAGTTCGGAGTATTCGGCCTTCTTGGAGACCTTGAATGGAGTCCTGTATGGGGCTCCAGTAGGGGACTCCATAGTTCTGCTGGGGGACTTCAATGCACACGTGGGCAATGATGGAGATACTTGGAGAGGCGTGATTGGGAGGAACGGCCTCCCTGATCTAAACCAGAGTGGTTGTCTGTTGTTGGACTTCTGTGCTAGTCATGGATTGTCCATAACAAACACCATGTTCGAACATAGGGATGCTCATAAGTGTACATGGTACCAGAGCACCCTAGGCCAAAGGTCAATGATCGATTTTATAATCGTTTCATCTGATCTGAGGCTGTATGTTTTGGACACTCGGGTGAAGAGAGGGGCAGAGCTGTCAACTGATCACCATCTGGTGGTGAGTTGGGTCAGGGGATGGGGGAGGACTCTGGACAGACCTGGTAAGCCCAAACGGGTAGTGCGGGTAAACTGGGAACGTCTGGAGGAGGCCCCTGTCCGACGGACTTTCAACTCACACCTCCGGCGGAGCTCTTCGGGCATCCCTGTGGAGGCTGGGGACATTGAACCTGAGTGGACAATGTTCAAAGTCTCCATTGCTAAAGCTGTGGCGGCAAGCTGTGGTCTTAGGGTTTTAGGTGCCTCAAGGGGCGGTAACCCACGAACACCCTGGTGGACACCGGTGGTCAGGGAAGCCGTCCGACTGAAGAAGGAGTCTTTCTGGGATATGTTATCCCGGAGGACTCCGGAGGCAGTTGCAGGGTACCGACAGGCCCGAAGGGCTGCAGCCTCTGCCGTGACAGAGGCAAAGCAGCGGGTGTGGGAGAAGTTCGGAGAAGGCATGGAGAAGGACTTTCGGTCGGCACCAAGGTGCTTCTGGAAAACCATTCTCCACCTCAGGAGGGGGAAGCGAGGAACCATCCCAAGCTGTTTACAGTAAGGATGGGAGGTTGTTGACCTCAACTGGGGAGGTAATAGAGCGGTGGAAGGAGCACTTTGAGGAACTCTACTAAATCCAGCTGACACGCCCTCTGTGGTAGAGGCAGAGCTGGAGGATGATGGGGGATTGTCGTCAATTTCCCTGGTGGAAGTCGCTGAGGTAGTCAAACAACTCCACAGCGGCAAAGCCCCAGGGATTGATGAGATCTGTCCAGAAATGCTGAAAGCTCTGGGTGTGGAGGGGATGTCTTGGTTGACACGCCTCTTCAACATTGCGTGGAAGTCTGGGGCGGTGCCTAAGTGGCAGACCGGGGTGGTGGTTCCCCTCTTCAAAAAGGGGGACCAGAGGGTGTGTGCCAATTACAGGGGTATCACACTTCTCAGCCTCCCTGGTAAAGTCTACTCCAAGGTGCTGGAAAGGAGGGTTCGGCCGATAGTCGAACCTCGGATTGAAGAGGAACAATGCGGATTCCGTCCTGGCCGTGGAACAACGGATCAGATCTTCACTCTCGCAAGGATCTTGGAGGGGGCCTGGGAGTATGCCCAACCAGTCTACATGTGTTTTGTGGATCTGGAGAAGGCGTATGACCGGGTCCCCGGGAGAAATTGTGGGAGGTGCTGCGGGAGTATGGGGTGAGGGGTCCCTTCTCAGGGCCATCCAATCTCTGTATGACCAAAGCGAGAGCTGTGTCCAGGTTCTCGGCAGTAAGTCGGACTCGTTCCAGGTGAGGGTTGGCCTCCGCCAGGGCTGCGCTTTGTCACCAATCCTGTTTGTAATATTTATGGACAGGATATCGAGGCGTAGTCGGGGCGGGGAGGGGTTGCAGTTCGGTGGGCTCGGGATCTCGTCGCTGCTTTTTGCAGATGATGTGGTCCTGATGGCATCATCGGTCTGTGACCTTCAGCACCCACTGGATCGGTTCGCCGCCGAGTGTGAAGCGGCTGGGATGAGGATCAGCACCTCTAAATCTGAGGCCATGGTTCTCAGCAGGAAACCAATGGAGTGCTTTCTTCAGGTGGGGAGTGAGTCCTTACCCCAAGTGAAGGAGTTTAAGTACCTTGGGGTCTTGTTCGCGAGTGAGGGGACCATGGAGCGTGAGATTGGTTGGAGAATCGGAGCAGCCGGTGCGGTATTACATTCTGTGTATCGCACCGTTGTGACGAAAAGAGAGCTGAGCCAGAAGGCAAAGCTCTCGATCTACCGGGCAATTTTCGTTCCTACCCTCACCTATGGTCATGAAGGCTGGGTCATGACCGAAAGAACGAGATCCAGGGTACAAGCGGCCGAAATGGGTTTCCTCAAGAGGGTGGCTGACGTCTCCCTTAGAGATAGGGTGAGAAGCTCAGTCATCCGAGAGGAGCTCGGAGTAGAGCCGCTGCTCCTTCGCGTCGAAAGGAGCCAGTTGAGGTGTAGGGCGCCTCCCTAGGGAGGTGTTCCAGGCACGTCCAGCTGGAAGGAGGCCTCGGGGAAGACCCAGGACTAGGTGGAGAGATTATATCTCCAACCTGGCCTGGGAACGCCTCGGGATCCCCCAGTCGGAGCTGGTTGATGTGGCTCGGGAAAGGGAAGTTTGGGGTCCCTTACTGGAGCTGCTGCCCCCGCGACCCGACTCCCGGATAAGCGGATGAAGATGGATGGATGGATGGACTTGGCGTCTTGCTCGGTCAGCTGTTGCGTAAGATGCAGAGAGATGTGTACATTCCCCGCCTGACTCTGCAACCAGGCCACGCGTGAAGGCAGCCTGTTGCATTGGTGACATCTTCAACCTTGTAGCCAGTGACACGACACTTGGTCGGCTAAGGATATCATATGGAATGAAGACGTTTGTTCCAGTCTTCTTACGCTTGACACTTGCTCCAGTCTTCTTACACTTGTGGGATGGTATATTTCAACAATCCAAAAATCCATCCATCCATCTTCATCCGCTTAACCGGAGTCGGGTCGCGGGGGCAGCAGCTCCAGTAAGGGACCCCAAACTTCCCTTTCCCGAGCCACATCAACCAGCTCCGACTGGGGGATCCCGAGGCGTTCCCAGGCCAGGTTGGAGATATAATCTCTCCACCTAGTCCTGGGTCTTCCCCGAGGCCTCCTTCCAGCTGGACGTGCCTGGAACACCTCCCTAGGGAGGCGCCCTACACCTCAACTGGCTCCTTTCGAACCCAGCGGCTCTACTCGAGCTCCTCTCGGATGACTGAGCTTCTCACCCTATCTCTAAGGGAGACGTCAGCCACCCTCTTGAGGAAACCCATTTTGGCCGCTTGTACCCAGGATCTCGTTCTTTCGGTCATGACCCAGCCTTCATGACCATAGGTGAGGGTAGGAACGAAAATTGCCCGGTAGATCGAGAGCTTTGCCTTCTGGCTCAGCTCTTTTTTCGTCAAACGGTGCGATACACAGAATGTAATACCCACTGCTCCGATTCTCGACCAATCTCACGCTCCATGGTCCCCTCACTCGCGAACAAGACCCCAAGGTACTTAAACTCCTTCACTTGGGGTAAAGGACTCACTCCCCACCTGAAGAATGCACACTCGGTTTCCTGCTGAGAACCATGGCCTCAGATTTAGAGGTGCTGATCCTCATCCCAGCCGCTTCACACTCGGTGAACCGATCCAGTGAGTGCTGAAGGTCACAGACCGATGACCAGACGATGCCATCAGGACCACATCATCTGCAAAAAGCAGCGACGAGATCCCGAGCCCACCGAACTGCAACCCTCCCCGCCCGACTACGCCGATATCCTGTCCATAAACAGGATTGGTGACAAAGCGCAGCCCTGGCGGAGGCCAACCCCCTCACCTGGAACGAGTCCGACTTACTGCCGAGAACCCGGACACAGCTCTCGCTTTGGTCATACAGAGATTGGATGGCCCTGAGAAGGGACCCCCTCACCCCATACTCCACCCTCCCACAATTTCTCCCCTGGTCATACGCCTTCTCCAGATCAACAAAACACATGTAGACTGGTTGGGCCCCAGGCCCCTCCAAGATCCTTGCGAGAGTGAAGATCTGATCCGTTGTTCCACGGCCAGGACGGAATCCGCATTGTTCCTCTTCAATCCGAGGTTCGACCGGCCAACCCTCCTTTCCAGTACCTTGGAGTAGACTTTTACCAGGGAGGCTGAGAAGTGTGATACCCCTGTAATTGGCACACACCCTCTGGTCCCCCTTTTAAAGAGGGAACCACCACCCCGGTCTGCCACTCCTTAGGCACCGTCCCAGACTTCCACGCAATGTTGAAGAGGCGTGTCAACAAGACATCCCCTCCACACCCAGAGCTTTCAGCATTTCTGGACGGATCTCATCAATCCCTGGGGCTTTGCCGCTGTGGAGTTGTTTACTACCTCAGCGACTTCCACCAGGGAAATTGACGACAATCCCCATCATCCTCCAGCTCTGCCTCTACCACAGAGGGCGTGCCAGCTGGATTTAGGAGTTCCTCAAAGTGCTCCTTCCACCGCTCCCTCCCCAGTTGAGGTCAACAACGTCCCATCCTTGCTGTAAACAGCTTGGATGATTCCTCGCTTCCCCCCTCCTGAGGTGGCGAACGGTTTTCAGAAGCACCTTGGTGCCGACCGAAGTCCTTCTCCATGTCTTCTCCCGAACTTCTCCCACACCCGCTGCTTTGCCTCTGTCACGGCAGAGGCTGCAGCCCGCCGGCCCGTCGGTACCTTGCAACTGCAGTCGGAGTCCTCCGGGATAACATATCTCGGAAGGACTCCTTCTTCAGTCGGACGGCTTCCCTGACCACCGGTGTCCACCAGGGTGTTCGTGGGTTACCGCCCCTTGAGGCACCTAAGACCCTAAGACCACAGCTCGCCGCCGCAGCTTCAGCAATGGAAACTTTGAACATTGTCCACTCAGGTTCAATGCCCCCAGCCTCCACAGGGATGCACGAAAAGCTCCGCCGGAGGTGTGAGTTGAAAGTCCGTCGGACAGGGGCCTCCTCCAGACGTTCCCAGTTTACCCGCACTACCCGTTTGGGCTTACCAGGTCTGTCCAGAGTCCAAAACATACGGCCTCAGATCAGATGAAACGATTATAAAATCGATCATTGACCTTTGGCCTAGGGTGCTCTGGTACCACGTACACTTATGAGCATCCCTATGTTCGAACATGGTGTTTGTTATGGACAATCCATGACAAGCACAGAAGTCCAACAACAAACAACCACTCTGGTTCAGATCAGGGAGGCCGTTCCTCCCAATCACGCCTCTCCAAGTATCTCCATCATTGCCCACGTGTGCGTTGAAGTCCCCCAGCAGAACTATGGAGTCCCCTACTGGAGCCCCATACAGGACTCCATTCAAGGTCTCCAAGAAGGCCGAATACTCCGAACTCCTGTTTGGTGCATATGCACAAACAACAGTCAGAGTTTTCCCCCCCCATCACCCGCAGGCGTAGGGAGGCGACCCTCTCGTCCACCGGGGTAAACTCCAACGCAGCGGCGCTCAGCCGGGGGCTTGTGAGTATCCCCACACCCGCCCGGCGCCTCACACCCTGGGCAACTCCGGAGTAGGACAGAGTCCAACCCCTATCCAGGAGTACGGTTCCAGAACCGAGACTGTGCGTAGAAGTAAGCCCCACCAGATCTAACTGGTAGCGCTCCACCTCCCGCACAAGTTCCGGCTCCTTCCCCCACAGAGAGGTGACGTTCCACGTCCCCAGAGCCAGCCTCTGCCGCCCAGGTCTGGTCCGTCGAGGTCCCTGACCTTCGCAGCCACCCATGTGGCTGCGCACACGACCCCAGCAGTTCCTCCCACAGGTGGTGGGCCCATGGGATGGAGATAGGGGGGCCACGTAGCTTCTTCGGGCTGTGCCCGACCGGGCTCCGTGGCAAACCCGGCCACCAGGCGCTCGCTGACGAGCCCTCCGTCCAGGCCTGGCTCCAGACGGGGGCCCCGGGCCTCCTCCGGGCAGGGTCACTCCCTCTCTTCCTCGATTTTGCATAGGGCTTTTGAACCATTCTTTGTCTGGCCCCTCACCTGAGACCACTTTGCCATGGGAGACCCTACCAGGAGCACACAGCTCCAGACAACACAGCCCTCAGGTTCATAGGGACACACAAACCTCTCCATCACTATAAGGTGATGGTTCCCGGAGAGGTGATGGTTCCCGGAGAGGACACCAAGACGCCAAGTGCTGGAGACAATCAGTGAGGAACAGCACAAGCAGTGGACACCACCTCCATTGTGCACCCTACACTGGGACAGCAAGTTAACACCGATGCTCAGCAATGTGCGCCTGTTGGAGGAGCGTCTTACAGTAGTGGTTGGAGATGCAGAGCGGCTGAAACTGCTTGGTGTCCCAGCGTATAGGAAGCAGACCAATGAGGCATGTGGAGTGATCATTGCCCGGTTGACATGCAAGTTGCTGCAGGACTGGTGCTGCACTGACCAGGTTGTCAACATGGCATTTGATACCACTGCGTCAAACACCGGCCATCTCACAGCAGCCTGCGTTGCCATACAGCTCTCACTGGGCCGACCACTGCTTTGGTCTGGGTGCCGGCACCACATTGGTGAGGTCCTCCTGAACCAGGTTTTCACAGATCTGAAGGTGGAGTCATCACGCTTGCCAGAAGTTACCTTGTTCACACATCTGAGAGATAAATGGAACCTGTTACCACAAGAATCCAGCAGCCAATGGTTCCGCTACATTCCTGGCAAAACCGAGCAACCACTCCTGGGCAAGTTACGTGCTGAACTTGTCAGGTGCGCAAAAGAAGTGACTGACCACAAGCGAGGTGACTACCGTGAGTTTGTGCAGCTATGTCTTGTGTTTCTGGATGCAGATGGAGAAGAGCAGACTGCAGTGACCTTCCAACGACCGGGAGCGCTCCACAAGGCACGATGGATGGCCAAGCTGCTCTATACTCTCAAGCTGGCTTTGATGGAGCAGCACATCGCGTTGCTTCCCCAGGGCACAATCACCACACGGTAGCAGGTGCCGAAGATTCAGGCATTTGCCATTTTCATTACACACATCTATGCAAAGTGGTGGTTGACCTGTGAGAAAGCTGTAGATGCTGCCTGGAACGACCTGACAGTCTACCACCACCTGCAGGCATATAAGGCTGTAGATGAGGGCATTGCAGCATCAGCGATCAAGGCATTGGAGAGGCATCGCTGGTACCTGACAGGTGAGATGCTACCCCTGGCTCTCTTCAGCAGCAAGGAGCCCAATGATGACAAGCGTGCACTTGCCAGTGCAATCTTGGAGCACAAGCCCGTTGATCTCCCCTTGCTCATCCCTGAGCAGCGCTCAGTGGAGCGGACTCTGGCACAGACTGAGCAATTGTTTGAAAGTTTAGTTAGTGTCAGCTCTTACCATTAGGCCCTGTTAGTTGCCAGTGAATTAGCCACTAGAGAGGGTTTGTTCTTTTAAGTGTGTCAGTATCGCTCCTTGTGTTTAACAATAAAGTCAATTAAACTTTATATGTGTGTCCGACATCCATCACTGCTGCACAAAACTCAGGGTAAGGCCACGTGAGGCCACCTCCATTCATTTTGTCTATAGGACAAATGAATGGAGAATCTTGAAAGTTGAATTCTGAGAAATGCCCAAGTTGCCCAAAGGGCAAACATACACATTTTACTTTGATAACCCTATAGAACTTGTTACTGTATAAAAGTTCACTGTACTCAACATTTCCAGGTCAACCTTTTGGCAATTAGACTAAAAATTGCCAATTTTTCGAAATTTTACAAAAGTTTATGTTAGGTGGCACCCCTAAATCTCAATGGAATTCCTCAAAACTTTGCAAAAGTCATTTTTATGTTAATTGGAACAAAACGCAATGCCAGCCAAATTGATATTTTGAAATTAAAATTTCCCATTCATATTTGATGCACCCTAGTGTGCATGTCCGATTAATGACCTTTAATTAAAATGACATATTGTTTTTTTTTCTTCTTCTTGTCTTTACATGGCTCAGGAAGGTGAAATATGGCCCAAATGCCCAGCACAGTTCACCATTATCTTCAAGCCTGAAGAGGCCAAAGTATACCAACAAACCATATATTGTGATGTCACAGGTCAGTGCCTAGCTAGAAAATACAGGCTGCAATACCTCATAAACAGTATTGCATGTATATTTACAGTACAGTAAGAAACAAACAATGTGCAAATTTAAGCTGAGCTAGCATCATGGTTCTCTGGATGCCAATAACAGTTGGTCCACCATTACAGATCTCAACAACTTTTAGTTAGATTGAGGTTAACATTTTTGTTTTTTAGTTTGGGGTGGTGGCTGCCTTTCCTGACATGGGTTGGGTCGGGGTGGGGGGGCGCTCTGGACCCAGGGGTCTGGGGCCTCGGACCTGGGGCCTCTGCGCATAACTGGGGCGGGTGCCATTGGGTCCTCTCCTCGCAGGGCCCTCTTTGACGGGGGGGTTTATTTGTTTGTCTTTATCCACTCCAAGTCCCCATCTTCGTTCTCTTTGTTGCTTTGTGCAATTGTTGTTTTCCTCTGTTGTTTTCTATTGTCCCCACCCCCCATCCCCTTTCTCTTACAGGTATGATCCCTTCTCCATAGTATCTGTTTGTGTGGTGTTTAGGTATTGAGCTCCTCATACTGTATACCAAGTTTTGAGGCAGGATAGGTTAAAAAAATAAAATAAATAAAGAATATGTTAGTCTAGTCTGCTTGTCGCATTGTTCCTATATCTGATTGAGTTTTGTGCAAGTTAGCATCTATGACCACGTCCATGGCTCTGTAATATCAGTAGCCTAACTGTGGTCTGTGTATTAATAAATCCATGGTGCTGTCTGTGGTTCTGAAGTAGACATATTTGTAATTAATATGAAGCTGAAGTGAAACCTGAACTTCTACGGTAATAGCTAAATATCCAGCCTTGAGTTTGAATTTTGGTAATTTTGCACAATAAAATCAAGACAACAGTAACACAAGAAAATTAAATAATAAAAACTAAAGATTGTGCAGGTGGGATTAAGAAAAGCCCTACGGCTTATAGAAGGAATCTCACCTAAGGAAGAGAGGAATAATATAGATGACGAACAATTACAATTATCAATTAAGTGTCCTAAACAAAAAAATAACAAATTGAACACTAGTAAGCACTTTTTTTAAATTAAAGCATAAGGTTGGCTACATAAAAATCAAAGGCATAAAATAAATTACAATAATTTAGATAAAATGAGGATATGTGGACTGACTGTGTGTATGTGTAAGTAGAAATGAGAGACAGCAAGGCCTAACTCTCTTTAAAGAGAGGGGCTGAATGATCAGTCCAGCTGCCAACTGGTTAATTCTGCAAAATTTATTTTGGAAAGTATATATCTTATCAAGGTAAGTGGGATAAGTAGCTCCACAAATAATATTGCAGTACATGAAGTATGGATAAATTAGGCTATAATAAAGAGTAAGTAAACATTTCTGATTAACCAAACTTTGAAATATGCCAATGATGCCAATGGATTTAGAAATCTTACAGCAATAAAAACGAATAGGCTTCTTCCATCTTAGACTACAAACTAAGATGGCATTGGCGCGGAGAGCAGGATTTAACTCTCTAGGGCAGTGGTTCTTAAACTTTTTTTAAATAATGCACCTCTTTGAATTGTTTTTTTAAGCCAAGTACCCCCTGACCAGTGCAAAGCAATTTTTGGTAGAAAAAAAGTCTATATAAGAGGAACAATACAGCTCCGGCAGTGATAGATTTACTAAACAACAACCTTGTAACTGAAAAACATTGAAATGCTATATTTCAAATGTTTAGAATTCATCACTAAATTCATTCACTATTATAATATAATTATTTCATTAATTATACATGACATATTCATGAATTAGCTTTTTGCAAAAATCTCACGTACCCCCTGCAGTAGACCAAAGAACTCCTAGGGGTACATGCACCCCAATTTTAGAAACAATGCTCTATTTACCTAACTGGCAAACTGGCTACACTAGCAACATAAACAACCATGTCAGAACAAAGCGTGACAAGTAAGCCTATTACTGCTATGTACAGATATGCTTGTATACATCATTTATATAATTAATAATAGTAAAAACAGTTTCTATTTGCAATGGTAGTTAGTCATTGGATTGAAATTCAAGCCCCATTGTCAATTCAGAATTCTTTCTGAAACGTAGTAGTAGGGATATCCAGTAGTTTAAAGGACCTTCAAAATCCATTTTGATACAACTAATTTCGTCTTTTAATCAACTTAGACAACATTTTGACGACCACACCTGAGGTCAAGTTCCAAATAGTCCAAGAAAATTGCGGTTTTGTCCGATTGTCAAACACATACAATCAAATATGAGTAGGGAAGCAAGGTATAAACACGACTGGCCAGTTCAGATCCATTTCAACTTTCGCCTCTCATTAATGAGTAGAAATGTTATACAATCTCACTTTAAAGGTCCCAGTGTATGACCATTTCACTTTATGAGGTTTTTTAACATTATGCAATATGCATCCCCCCAGCCTGCCTATGGCCCCCCAGCGGCTAGAAATGGTGATAGATGTAAACCGAGCCCTGGGTATCCTGCTCTGCCTTTGAGAAAATGAAAGCTCAGATGGGCTGATCTGGAATCTTGCTCCTTATGAGGTCATAATAGGCAAGGTTACCTCCCCTTTCTCTGCTTTTCCTGCCCAGAGAATCTGGCCCACCCATGAGAGAGAGACAACATGAATTTCAAACAAGCAAAGTGGCCGTTGGTGCAGACAAAGGTTAGACAGACAAGTCTGAGCACACCTGTGCCTGTCTTTTTGGTTTTTGTCTCCTCTCAACTATGTCTGTTTTCACGTTCTTTTCTCCGTCAGTGTATGATGTCCACAATCAAACTGGAAGGACCACAAATTAACCCCTAAGTCCTCCTAAATGCTTTAACCGCTCATTGCTATTTGATCTCAGTTCATTTTCATATTAGACACTACAGTCATGAGGCCCAAATATATTCATTTCATCTTGGTAGTAAAAGGTTGTTGGGAAATTTGCATGTGGCTGTCACGTGTGTCCTCGGAGCCGGAGGCCAGATTTACATTAATTTCCATGTTTTCTGAGGCAGGTGGCGGCCTGACCAGCCTGGGTCAATGACAGTCGGACTGAAAACTACCATACCCTGATTCTTCACTTTGCAAGAAGCATTCGAAGCTTATTCAGCAAAACTGCATGATTGAACTCGTATGCCCTTCAATAAGTTCAGAGACAGAGAGAAAAGTAGAAAAAAGTTGCAGCAAAGTTAATGTTTAGCAAGTATGTAGACATGTTACATTTGGCCAAACTTTGATTTAGCACTTTAAACTGGACACATAAAAGCAATTTTTCCAATTCACCTAGATAAAATCAGTGTTTGATATGTAAGACAATCTTTCTAAACTTTAAGTTGTCACTTTATAAATGCATTTTTGTTGGTAAACCTCCTTGTTGTGGAATGTTCCCTTGACCTCATAGTATGTTTTTTGGTTTCTCTGTCTTTAACTTGGTTGTGAATCTCTCCCTTGTTTGTGTCTGCACTTAGGCCGTGAATCTCGGTTGGCTCTCACAATAAAGGCTGAGGGAGTGGGACCAAATCTCCAGCTCAACTATGACCTAATGGACATAAAAAATGTATTCATTGGGGACACAGACAATTATGAAGTAAGAAAGGTTAAGCCAAAGTGAACAGTTGTGTCCCTTCAGATTATGTGATCAAATTATCAATACGACATGCTTGAGTTGAAAACAATTAAAACATGCAGTATGTTAAAGAGAGTATAAAACCAGCTGAAAAAGAATAAGACAGGAATGAAATACAGGAATTAAAGTGACAGTGTAAGAAATGAGCAATTACATCAAAAGGCAGCATCAGAAAAGAAAAGTTTGAAAGAACTGAGAGTTGCAGTGGACCTGCAGTTTTCTGGGAGTTTGTTTTAGATTTGTAGTGCATAAAAACTTAACATACAAGAAAAACATGACATGAGTGTTGAATCAGCAGATCCTTTGTTTTTCTCCAGATGGAGTTGTACAACAGAGGACTGATTGATGCTCCTTTCAGGCTGTCAAACCCCGACACCATCTTTGGCCGCTGTTTCTCCTTCAGTCCTGTGGAAGGTGTTGTTCCCTCTGGGACCTGCCAGATTGTGAAAGTCACCTTCCACAGTTGCATCTTGGGAACTTTCAATGAGAACTTGCTTCTAACTGTCACAGGGACAGCCTCAACCACTTACTGTGACTTTCAGGTGAAGTTAGCCAGAGTAGTTACTCAGATTGTAACGGAACATTCAGATATAGCCAAGCAAATATAAAAACTCAGTCTGGAAATTTGTTGGCAGTGTTACTTATTAAAATACCAATTTCTCATTGGCACATGTTTTTGGCTTCTTTTTTTTTCAGGGGTTGTGTCGTTGATCCCAAATTATACTTTGATGTTTCACAGCTCAATTTTGGAGATGTAGGCTTTGGTGAGTTGCAACATTTTTCTTGAGCTTTTTCATTTTTAAGTAGCTACATACAATATACTTCAGAGAATCTGAACGTTCAGGAAATAAATGTCCTCCACCTCAGCCTCCTCTTTATGTTCCCCTTTGTCATCTATTGTTCTGTGCAGGTTTCCCACTAACATTGAAGTGTAGCCTATTCAACGACTCCTCTGTGCCTGTTACCTTTGCCCTGCGTGTCCAGGGAGACGGCTTGGGGTCTCCCAGTGTTACTAGTCTCAAACAGGCGTCCGAGGTGTCCATGAACATTTGGGAAGGCAGTGCTGCTAGAGATCTTCATGCACGGCCTGTGGAGTTCACCGTCACACCTGCTGCGGGCTCTGTGTGCTCCTTTTCAGGTGTCACCATTAAGGTACAGTGAATTAACAAATGAAGGGGGAACCCATTTGAATGAATACATTTTTAAAATCAATGTTGCTAAACTAGTAGAATGCTTTTTTTTAAGTATGCCAAAACTGTACTAGGCGATGTGTTATTGAAAAAATATGTATATAAGTTATTTTTGTTATTGCCATGTGCACATGAACAATTACAAAGAAGCAGTTGTTGGCAATGAAAATCTTAGATCTCAAGCTCCCTTCAACAATGCTAATTAAGTATGTAAGAAGAAAAAATAAAAAAAAATAAAAGAGAGAATCCAAAGCCGCGTTTCAACCAAAGGAACTTTTCCCGGGAACTACGAACCTTCTGAGGAACTGACTGACTGCAGACACCAGAATCTAAATTAAGTTCTGGGGACATTTTCTGGGGCCTTTTGTAATCCCTCAAAAAGACTCTGATCGGAGGGTAATACTAACCGCCTTATTCATAAAACAATAAAGTACTCTCATCAATTTTTGACCATTTTAGGACAAGGGGAAAATATTTCTCTTTGTTAGGTAACATAAAAGTAAAGTTTGGCTTTGCTGTCGGCCTTCCAAAAACACAAAACAAGTAAATACAGAAACAATGTTCTGGACTGGTGCATATTTCTGACTATGGTCAAGCTAGCCGTCTTTCACATGTCCATCCATGGGCAAACCAGCTCATTTCATTTAAATTATTTTCCACACATTGCTTCGCGAGCGACATTACTACATCTGCTCTGTGAGACTTTGCTGTGCTGGTGTCTATCTTCAACTCTAGCGGCGACTGGTTTGACCACAGAGATGCGAGTGACTGCAAGCTGCTGTGGTTGGCTCTCACTTGTAGACTCTCAGAATGCAAAGCAGACCTGACTACAGGAGCCGTTGTGCTCAGACTTGGGAAGTACACCTTATAGTTGGGTCGGATCACGTTCTCACCCTAACCCTAATCCTAACGGTACCAAAGCGTACCAGAGTTCGCTTGTAACCGGATCAAGACCACCTCCTTAAGGTGCTAATTCACCTCTAATGCTCCATTAGACCGAACTAAACAAGGCAGGTGTGAAAAACTACCCCAGATCCTTTGGTCGAAATGCGGCTTAAGAAATACTGAAAATACTGCAAGTTAAAGTACAGGAATAAAATAAAATAACCTATTAAAAAACTGATCTGAATGAATCAACTGAATGTAAACAGGAATGGAGTAAATGTATTTTCTGAGAGAAGTAATAAATAAATATATATACATATATACATAGTACAGGCCAAAAGTTTGGACACACCTTCTGTGTACACACACAGTTTGTGAAATAGTAAGTAAAAGTATATAAAGATAAGGTGACAATACAAAGGTATGTACAAAGGTATGTGTGATGTGTGTGGGACCGGATGCGGTACTATCTCCCGGCAGGCGGCAGGCAAAACAGTTTGTAGCTGGGGTGATTGGGCTCCCTGCTAATCCTGATGGCCTTCTTCTTGCACCGCTGGGTGTAGAGGTTTTCCTTGGATGGCAGACCCATCCTGGTGATGTGCTGAGCAGTTTATACCCCCCTCTGTATGGTTGATGGTTGAGGTCGGTGCAACTGCCATACCAGACGGTGATGCAGCTAGTCATGATACTCTGAATGGTGCAACCTAAATCATTAAGTGTAGCTGCAAAAGAGATAAGCAGTGCATCCCCTCAATTAAGATATCATACATTTTCTACAAAGAAAAATCTAAGCCCCTTCATCTGAATATAACAAGAGGGAAATTAATACATTATTATGAAATAAAAGTCCCCTGAAATAAATAAAAGTAAATCCTATTTATTTATGTATTAAACTATATTGCATAATTTATATATTTATATTTACATATATTTATATTATTGCCTTATTTATTAATTTCTGAATTTATTTCAAAGGCATAATTATGTATGTATGTATTTTCCATTTATTTAACATTGAATAAAATGGCATTCCATATTGATGTGAGTAATGTTTTTCTGTATGTTTTGAACCTTTTGTCATCTCAATACTATTGTATGTGTGTATTATGTACACAGGTGAAGCTGTGCTCCAACACAGTCAAAAGCTACAGTCTGGCGCTGGTAGTGGATGTTCAGGGTGTCGGGAAGAAAATCCTAACTCTGCCTATCATAGCCAGGTCAGACACATTTACAGATGTGAACATACACACACGCTCTTTGATGTGCATACATATGCAAACATACTCACAAGATGCCATTAAACAGCAGAGGTTGCTTTTCACAAACTGTCCTACCACACTTTCTCTTAAAGTAAAGTGCCTTTTTTTTCTGGCGTTAACCTCGTCTGTGCTTTGATGCTTTGACGAGCTGAAAATGCAGTCCATTGAACTTCCATACAGGTGTCGACAAATCGGTGCAGTATGTGTTAAATATTCAGAGCCTAATTTGCATAATAATACATTTGAATGTCACCTGCACCATCACCCATAATAGGGCAGTGGCATTCTGAATCCCTTGCTGCAATCACCGTCATTGTAAAGTCATGAATACGTTCTAATTAATACACTGCAGTCGGCCATGATTTGATGCCAAATACTGTTGTGATTGATACACAAGCCTCAAATCTTTTCTTCTCCTCTCCTTTCTCTGTCTATTTATCTTTTTTAAAATAGGTGTGTTGTTCCTGATATTGTGGTGGAGACTCCAGTGTTGGACTTTCAAAGGTGTTTCTTAAATCACCGCTATGAACAGCAAGTGCGGCTGACCAACACCAGCCCTCTGCCTGCCTGCTACGGCATGCTGGACCAGGTATTGTATATTATATATATATGGCAGTGATGGCACTGTACTTATAGAATAGTGAAATGAACAAGCACAAAACTGTCAAGGATTGCATGCATTTTTTTTTAATTACTTTTTATTGGTTTTCTTTTAACATAAACATACAGTATGTGCCATCTGGGCACGGAACATACAACATAACATAACGTGACAGGGGGAGGATCTGTGCATCAAGTCAAACAGCAGTTACGATACGTACATCATGCATAAAGAAAATATAAAGATGCTGTTTGAAGATAGGGAAAAAAAAGGTTCTTGATTTAGGATTTAACATGACGAAAAGAGGATTTGAGCACCAAGTAAAACAGCAGCTGAACACAAGCACATCACACAATAAAATTATAAAGATACTGCACAAGAATAGGGAAAGACATTTCTTGTTAAAAGAATTTCAACCTTATTTTGACGATTTATATGAAATCAGGTCTTACAGATGACACATAGCTCAACCATTTTGACCAGTTCTCTTCAAAAATATCAGCTTGGTTCTGTAGTTTGAAAGTAATTTCTTCCGTAACATTTATATTATAGATTATATCAATCCACTCATTTATTGATGGTTTGTCTTTCTTCAGCCATTTTCTGGTCAAAGCCTTTTTGCACCACACTAACAACACACTTGAAAAGTATTTGTCACGCTTTGTATATTCAAAACCATCCAGATTACACAGGTACATGACTTTGAACTTTAGAACCATTTTCCTTTTAAAAACAGCCCCCAGAACCCTAAGAACCTCCCTCCAAAATGGGGCCACAGTGGGACAGCTCCAAAAAATATGAAAATGATATGCCAAAGTATTCCCACAGGACCGCCAGCAGGCAGTCTGATTTGAGTAGTAGGCCTTTTGTGCCGGAGAAAGAAGGAATCAAGTCACATTTTTCCAACTGAATTCCCTCCAGGAGGGGGAGCTTGTCACTGACCACTGCTGTTTCCAAGTCCTGTCCCACTCCTCTTGTGAGACTTTAAATCCTCCCTCTGCTTCCCATCTTTCATTAATGCACAAGGTATGATCACTTTTAAGGTCTTGAAGAGCTGAGTTTAGTTTGGATATTATCTTTTGGAAGGAAACATTCCTGAAGGCCCCTTGGAAGATGTTAAGAATTTCATCCCTCTCTGAAGGAATTATCCTTGGGAATTTCTTGTTTGCAAAATCCCTGATCTGCAAATATCTAAAATGATCCTGGTTCTGTAGTCCAAATCTTTTTTTCAGGTCCTGGAAACTCAAAACTTTATTCTGCTCTAGGAGTGTGCAGTATGCAGTAAGCCCATTGTCCGTCCAGGTTTTGAATCTTGCGTCATAGCTATTCGGTACAAAAACAGGATCATATGCAAACCATTTAAACACTTCAGTTTTACTCTTCAATTGATACTTTTTAATTATTTCACCCCATGTTGTCAAAGAGCCAATTATCCATGGATTGTTGGGGTCCGAACTGTCAATGAAGGATCTCCAACCAAACTAACCACTGGTATTCATATTCCCATTGTCATTTCTATTTATTTCCATTTTGATCTATAATTTGGAGTACACCATCCCACTAGTGGCTGAATTTGGGCTGCTCATAGTTATTTCTCAAACAGGGGAGGGCTAGTCCCCCTTTCTCCTTGGGTAATTGTAGGAATTTATACTTTATTCTTGGCCTCTTCCCTGCCCATATAAATCTGGAAAGTATTTTATCCCACTCTCTAAAATACAATTCTGGTTTCTTTATTAGTATTGAGTGAAATAGATATAGGAGTCTTGGTAGAATGTTCATTTTAACCAAATCTATATGAGAACCGATGTTAAGATAAGGGATCAAGTTCCATCTATTGATATCCATTTTAATTTCTTTTTTGAGGGAGCCATAGTTAATGTCTTGTAGTTTTGATGTGTCTAAGGGTAGGATAATTCCTAAGTATTTTATAGAATTCTTGTCCCAGTCTAGATGGTACCTGGAGCGGAGACATTGAGGGGGATCAAAATGAAAACTAAGAACCTGGGTTTTTTTCTTATTTAATTTATATCCTGAGTACGACCCATACTCATGTAAAATAGACATCAACGCTGGAAGAGGTTCTGTTGTGTTCGAAAGGCTAACAAGCATGTCATCTGCGAACAGGGCCAGCTTTTGTTCACCTGCTGCCATACTGATACCTGTGATCTTGTTGTTCTGCCTAATCTATTGTACCAGTGGCTCAATAAAGATTGCAAATAGAATTGGACTCAGGGGGCAGCCCTGTCTTGTTGATCTCTCTAGCAAAAACGAGTCTGTGAGCTCTCCATTAATTTTTAACCTTTTTTTCTAATTTTAAAGTATTAATAATTACTCAATTAAAATTGAATTTCTCCATAACGTTGAATAGAAATTTCCATCGGATTGCATGCATTTTTAAAGGTCCCATATAACGCAGATTTTTCAGACTCATTCTTGTAAAGTAGTTTTTTTTACTAGAATATGTCTACATCCTTCAATGTTCAAAAAAATACATTATTTTTCGAATTCTGTCTATCTGTATTCACTGTCTGTCTGAAACACTCCGTTTTAGCCAAGCCCTCAGAAAGTGTGCCTTCTTTGAAGCCAATTGAACATGGTTGCCTAACAGTGGAATTGCATTTCCTAGCACAGCACGTGAGGCGGACTGGTCCAAAAATACTTTGGAGACAGATATGTGTTTTTTGAGCGTCACAACCCCCGTGAAATGACAGAAATGAATCCTTTTGGTCCGATAACATTTGTAAAGTCTAGAAAGCTGCACAATTAAATAATTTTATCCTTATTCAAGTTAGTGGAGTGCTAAACCGGAAGTAGCTGGCTGGGCCAGCAGAGGTTGGTAGTTGGCCTGCTCTATTGGCCGCACAGTGTTGATGCAGTGTAGATCAACCGGTGTAATTTCTGGCTCCATAAAGTCTACACTACTGAGCAACTCTAATAGGAATAAGGGGCGTAGCCTCCAACGCTGTATCCAGTTCTTATTATAAATCCATGGTTTTAGTGCCTGTCTTCTTAAGAACCTCTCCCGAAAAAGCACAGTCTGCTTTGATTGGTCAGCGCTTCTGGGTCTTCCACATTCAGCTCTTGTCATCTCTGCACCGTCATTGCAGCCGTGGAATGACTGTAGCTGCACTTTAAATTGCGCTTTTCTAGTCTTAACAATTATGACAGGCTTCCATGCCTGCCACCTGCTCAACAGACATACCGATTGTACACACTGATTGCGCAGCTTCGGGAGCAAATCGGGGTTCAGTGTCTTGCCAACAACAGAAACTCAGGGAAGCAGCTAGCCTGGCTGTGTCCAAAGGTAACAAAGTCAGCTTTCCAACCTCCCCTAAAGATAACTAACATTTCTTTATGTGTTTCTTGTACTAAAGGAACAGGAACTTTCAACAATATTGGACTTATATTAGCTTTTGCTGAACTTTGAAATGGATTTTTAGCTTGGAACTAAGACTGTGTATTTCGACCCCCCAGAGAAGGGACTTTCTGAAGTGTTAAGCTAAGCTAACCGTCTCCTTGCTCCAGTCTCATATTTACTGGACAGACATTAGAGTGGTATTGAGCTTATCATCCAGCTCCCCACAAGGAATCCAATAAAAGTATTTCCCAAAATGTTGAACTATTGCTTTAATGAATCCAAACTTTTTGTACAATAGATTTTTGGTCTTAATGTTGCTTAAAAAAAGTCATTTCTGTCTGTGCCACCTTTTTCAGGAATATGAGGAGAGTCTGCCACTGCTTTTTGGCAGTTTCAAACCCAGAGGATTGATTCTTCCTCACAGTTCAGCAGAGCTTCCTGTGTTTCTGCTGGCTAAGGCCGTTGGAAAGCAACAGCGCACTCTACGCATTGCTGTGTTTGGCAGCTTCCAGCCACCCCTGGTCAGTTGAAGTCTGTGTGTGTGTGTGTGTGTGTGTGTGTGTGTGTGTGTGTGTGTGTGTGTGTGTGTGCGCGTGTGTGTGTGTGTGTGTGCGTGTGTAATTCTGTGAGTGTTAATATCGGTGCTGTTACTGGTTAAATACTCTGCATAAGGGAGTAATTTTGAGTATTTTATCTGAATACAGGCACATACATACACAGGTGTCTTTCTCTAAATTACTCAGTAAAATGCCTGCCTTTTTCTGTTCCAGGAGGCGGTCTTGTCATGTATTGGGCAAGGACCAATAGTTCATGTTCAGAGCCCACAGCTGGACTTTGGCACAATCCCGGTTCTGACGGACATAACTAGAACGCTGCACCTGTCAAACCAGTCACCTATTCCAGCCCACTTTACTGCTTGCATGGTACAAACACACCAACACAAACACACCCCTAAGTCCATATACAGTATTAACGCTATTAGATAGGAACGCACATGCTAATTATAGATAAATGAATAAAACGCGTTTGATACATTCAAATTTACAAGTCCTGAGATTTAGTGGTAAGATGTTAGAAGGAGCATACAGAAATGAAATGCTTTTGTAGTGGATTTAATACATACCTGTCGAGCCATCTGCCCATTAAGTGGCTGGATTTCTTGAGCAAACCTTCTGTCTGTCTTCCCCTGCTGTTGTGAACAATTAACATAATTCTATATGTAATTAATGAGTAAATAGTTCTAATGCTTTGCTATCTCTTGCAATAATTAGTTGCCAGCACAACTGTAGTCCTACCCCAGGAGAATAAGTGATTTTCCTTTAGAGTGTGCTCTCCTTCATGAACCAGTCAGACTCTGACATTTTGTCGATTCAGGATGACATGACTGGAATAGGTGGGCTGGATCTGGGACCCTGATTGAACAATGCTCAACTTGGAATCTCTTGCAGTTTCTGGTGTTTATAGAATTTTATACACAAAATAATTATTTAATCTACAAAACAATACGAGATTGATTAATAACAGGGCTGCCAACTCTCACGCATTGGCTGTGAGACACGCATTTGACTGGTTGCACACGCCACACCCCCCGATTTCTCACGCTGAAGTGTCAACCCGGTTGGTCAAATTTCTGAAAGATGAGTTTATCTATAGATCTACCTGTTGAGCCACTTATGATCGACTAGTTGTGCTTTCAGAGACTGTGAGGGGGTTCAAGAGCGCTCCCTGTCTGTGGAAGTTTCGAATTGTCGCAAACTGAGAACATTTTTTTCACAAGCCATCCCAGGTGCATTTCCCCCGGCTTCAGGTATGTGCTCTGAGTATTACAGACCCGTTCGTTGCTTCGTGACCACTCTCTCTGTAACAATAGAGTTGAGCAGCGCGGCTGGTAGTGTAGCAACTTCAGTTCATTTTAGTGGACTCGCTCTGCTGTGGGCAGTGACGCGTTGTATCTGTGTAGACCTCCGATGAAGAGCAGTGTACATCCTCCTCTAAACTCTGTCAGAGACCAGAGACCCAAATGGGCCTCTGTGTCTGTCAGACGGTCTGAATGAGATACTGCCATATCAACGGAGCAATGACATGCACAGCAGACTATATTACAACTCTCTAAATCTCGGACAACAGAGAAGGGAGGAGTTATATTTAGAATGTGCACAAAGTTGTAAACATGAGCAGAAATCTGATGAAGCACATCTGAGCTATACTATACTATATACTGTATATGATACTGCAACGTTGGGCCACTATTGTGCTTCTCTAACCTTGGTGCATCTCTAAATGTAACTGTAAATAATTAATTCAATGTTTCATAAAATGAACAAATACTCTTTATTTCCCAAAAAAGTAAATACAGTAAGTGGGGCACAGAGGATGAGGGCCAAACATTACTGAGCCTTGGCACAAAGGTTAAAGGATTAGAATGTATGTAAATCAGTGATTCTCATTCTTTAGAATTTCAGTGGTCTTAGTTGATCCCTCAACATTAATTTAACTTTGGGTCCCTGGTCCCTACACCAGGGACCCTTGGACCTGTTCACCACAGACCCAAATCTTCTCAGTTGTTGCTACTGACATATGCTACTGTCTCTTCAAGTGGCTCACAATGTTTGGCACATTGTCTGGGTCAGTTCTTATATCATAAGAAGGTAATACAATGTGTAATCAAGTGATGACTGATTAACATTAATGTAAATGCTAAATGCCCTAATACCTGTTGATACTACAACAATGCAAAGGCTCTCAACCCTACAGTTTTGCACATATCATGTACGACTTAATTTTTTTTTTTTTGCAAAAAACTCTCCATAAAGTGCCATTTAATGGTTTATTTTTCCAAAACAATTCCTGGGGGGCATACCCCCAGACCCCCCTAGGGAGAGCCCCCCATCCCCCAACACATAACAAATCCCAATTTAAGCCCTGAAGGATAATGATGCTGAAAGAACCAAAGAAATTGCTTTGTATGCGGCAAAATATGGGTTGGCCCCCCCAAATCTCACTCCAAGGTTTTTGGAAAAGTTGGCAGCTCTGTAATAATCTTCCACTCAGTTTTATTTATCATACTTATTACTTAGTGTAAATGTAACTTTACCTTATCTTGAGATCTACAGTCTTTCTGAAAGCCCTTCTCCTATCACTGGGAATCCAATGGGAACAAACTTCTGACAGAAGCTATGACTCAATATGTCCTAAGCAGGTATAGTTACAACCCTGCATGCACACTAATTCAAACACACACAGTGGTGTAACTGCAGTTGTGTGACCCTGTCCTCTCCTCCAAGGTAGCGTTGAGGATAGGAGTTTCCCCCTGCACTCTCAAGCATCAATCGATGCAGATTCTCCTTGAATTACATTACATCTCGCTCAATAGGCTGACAGGGAGCCACACAAGTAGACCCGATGAGTGATGATTGTGGGGATATTGTGGAAGGTATCCACTCTTGCTTGTCATCTAAGTGACCATCTGAGAGACATGAACCACAACTCCATCCCTAATAAAACAAGGATTTTATTAATTATTTTATACAGTGTCAAAGATATCTAGACAACCAGAATGTGTAATGTGAAAAATAGTGTCCAGTGTTTCCCCTAGGTTGACTGTTTAAGTCTGGTAGATGGGATACCACCACTCCAAATTCCGTTCTCAACTTAACACCTTTTAAGTTTGGTGCTGAATTTATGCGGGTTCATGTGCTCTTGATAGCTGTAAAGCATACAGCACTGATTTGGATTCAAAGCCCTTCTGACTTGTGCTGCATTCAAAAGCAATCCATGCAAATCAAGATGTGGGATGCAGCAGGTTTGATGGGATTATTGAGATTCCAGTCGTCTTGCTCCTTCCTTGTGAGAGTCAACCCCTTGCTCTTTAACTCTACCCACCCCCTTTACTCTGATCACCCTTGTATCGACCCACACCAAGTCAGCTTCCAGTGGCTCTTTTACCCGATCAAACAAATGCTGAGAAAGTGATCTTTGACTCCTACAGTGTCACTCTCTGGTCAAGTGATGCATGCTTGTGTGAGGCATCTTTTTCTGCAGGACTTTTCTGTAAGGAAGTAGCTTTCAACAGAGACATCAAACTAAATCTTCAAATAGCCTATCATTTGTCCAGTAATATTGTTAGTAGAGTCTCTGCTTCAGTGATAACACAAATGTCAATTGCAGTACTTGACATAGGACATAAATTCCTTTCAATTGATGATCAATCTACCGTGTTGTCCTAAGCTTCACTGCATCTTTAGGAAACCCATTCTCTAAAGCCCAATTAAAGGTTTATGTTCCAGCCATTGTACAGAACATTGATTGTGATCCCTACGACTGCTTGGTATAATTATATATATATATATATATATATATATATATATATACTATATACTATATACTGTGTGTATATATATAGATATATAGATATATACTATATACTGTGTATACACTACCGGTCAAAAGTTTGGGGTCACATAGAAATTCCCATTGCACTCCATTGTAGACAGAATGCCAGCTGAGATCAGTTGCATTGTTTTTTTAACCAGGGCAGCCGTTTTCAGATTACATTATGTGCTTACATAATAGTAAAATGGTTCTCCAATGTTTTTCTAGTTTTTTATTTTTAAATGATAGATTAGTTCACAGAATGTGCCTTTGGAACATTGGATGAATGGTTGCTGATAATGGGCAATGTAGATATTGCATTAAAGATCAGCCCCCCCACCCAAATTAGCAGGTATTCTGTCTATAATGGAGTGGTATGGAAATGTATAAGTGACCCCAAACTTTTGACCGGTAGTGTATATATATAGATTATATAGATAAACTGTACAGTACAGTCAGCATAGTGAAGGGCTTTGTTTAAGGACTGGAAATGAACATTAGATTTGCAGCGTGTCTGTTTTTTTTCATTGCATTGGACTTTATTGAAATCAATGCAATCAAACCATCCACAGAGCTGGGAAGTAGAATGAATATTGAGTTTGTCTTCAAAGAGAGTGTAGATGTGAGAAAAATAACATTTTCAAACAATCCATATGTTAAGGCTTTTGTGTATTTTAAAACACACGTTATCATAGAATACACTCATCTTAACTTGTTATGTATATTATACTCTACCCATTATCATAATCATAGTAAGGAGATATTTCTTCTTATGTCAGGCAAGGAATATTGATGTGATTATGCGGCTATATGATAGACACATCTATCTTTACAGGTCCATCTGTAGCATAGGCCTCAATTGAGTGAAGGGAGATATTTTCAATCAACACATTTCCGTCATGTAACTAGCTGCTGTAACTATTACTATGCAACTCTATGGATGCAAAGGCGGGTACCCTATCGTAGCAAACACTTTACCTCATCTGATTTAGATGGTAAAGGAACTCTTTTCCATGTGTTTCTGTTTCCTCAGCGCTATGGAAAGTCCTTTGGGCGAGTTGAGCCCAGTGAGGGGGAGGTGCCACCAGAGAGCCAGCTTGAGCTGAGAATAGTGGCACACCTGGAGGACACACTTCACTTCCAACCCATGCTGGACATATCCATCCAGGACTGTCAAACACACACTGTCCCTCTGTTTGCCACAGGCACTGGCACCACAATTGTCAGTGACAAGCCTTTTGCTCCCAACCTTGACTTAGGCACATACTTCAGGTAGAATAAAAGATGTCACACTCATTAATCAAATTTGACACTATTGATATGGGGATTTAGAACTGAAAATGTAGTAGTTAACAGACAACATGCCTTAATTCCTCGCTGTCCTCGGTATGTCCTATTAGCCCTGGGTCATGCCAGTACCACTTCAAGCTGACCAACCGTGGGGAGCGAATGCAGCTGCTTCACTGGCGGACTCATGACTTCCTGCTCTCCACAAAGACTCAAATGGGAGGAAATTTGTCCGGCCGAACCAACCTGCCCTCCATCTCAACTCAAAGAAATAAGGATGTTCATGGTGACAGGGTGCCGACGGGATCTTCAGACTCATCAAAAACTCGAAAGGGGGGGGAAACTTACCTGGCCAAACAGTCTTGCCGCCCATTTCTGCTCCCAAGAAGAAGGATATTCCGGGCCGTGGATCTTTGCTCTCCTCCAGTAGAGAGAAGCCGGTGTTCAGCCTCACACCTTCTCGTGTGGAGCTTTTGCCAGGCTGCTCCGTTGACATGGTGCTGATGGGATCTTCAGACTGCCCCAAGGTGAGACAGTTTGCTTGCAG
Organism: Etheostoma perlongum; assembly: GCA_026937815.1. Taxonomy (NCBI): domain Eukaryota; kingdom Metazoa; phylum Chordata; class Actinopteri; order Perciformes; family Percidae; genus Etheostoma; species Etheostoma perlongum. The sequence goes on along the minus strand of CM049378.1, from coordinate 9,514,961 downwards.
GTCCAAAAGGGAATAAACTCAAGCTCTGACTTTATAAGCACTGTAAATGCAGTGCTGTAGTCAAGACCAACTAAACCAAGACCAAGTCATCATTAAGACCAGAGTGCATTGAGAACGAGAAGACCAAGACTTTGAGGGGTTGAGACCAAGTCAAGACCAAGACCAGACCAGAGTCCCACACTGCATTACATGATAAAATGTGGAAAATGTTAACCATATGCACTACTCAAATTAATCTGAAAGATCCACATTCCCAATAAAAAACAACAACAGAAAACAAATTAAGATTCTTCTTCATTTATCATGTGGCTGACATCCCCTAGACAGCTAGAGCTTCTTCTCCTGTCTCCCACATTGACTTTCTTTGGAATGAGTGTTAAGGGGGCGGGGAGAGGGGGTTAACAGTAACACATTTCAATCTAGAAATGAGTCAAGTCATTGGTTGCATTTGAAGCAGGACGTTTTACATATAATCACAGTAATTATAACATAAATCAGACAATGCACAGGCAATGCAGTGATACCTCTAAAGTTGTGGTATTGACCGGTCTTGAAATAAAATCCTGAGTCCCATTTATCTGAAACCGAGACAAGACCATGTTTTAGTACATGTACAGTTCATATGTTCTTGTCTTCCCCAGGTTGTACAAGAAAGTCTGGTGTGCCGTGGCATTGTGGGTCGCCAGCGTTGTAATGAGCTCATCATGTCAGTAGATGTTACCTGTCGCTTTGTGGCTCCTATGCTCAGCACTTCCTCCAAGCAGCTGAAATTCTACACAGAGAAGGTTATGCAAAAATATATTTTCTATTTAAAACTTTACTCAAAAAAGATTCACTTAAGAGCCACAGTTACTGATTTTCAAGGTAGTTTATTGTTTTTGTTATTATTGTCATGGTAACACAACAAATGTAAATAAACATGAACACTAAATCCCCCAAACAAAACTAAAACCCAGATAACATAATTGCACACCGAAAACACTAACATAAAATCATTAACATACTTAAACTAGGACAGAAACCGTTAAGAACATAGTCCCATGATCCTTTGCACTGCAGTGCAGAACAGTCAGCACTACATCATCCTGCAGGTCGTTACACTGCATTATATTAGTATTTAATTTTGTAATATATCTTGCAGAAACTTGTCCAAACAATGTTATTTATTTGTTTTGTAGGCATATCATAAGTCTGATGCCTTTTGGGGATGACGTGGCAGGAATGCAAATAATTTAAAGCGTTGGTGCATAACCTTTTTATTATAATGAATGTCATGTTACAATGTTATATTCAAGCCATTGCCAAGTAAACTGATACAAAGCTAATTAAGACTATCAGCTCCACAAAACTTTCTCTTTATTTCTCAGAATGTTAAGAAAATGTGTTGAGGGAAGATAAGTCCATCATGTTTTTTTTAATCCTCCGTGTCCTCCTTGGCCACTAGCAACTGTGTGGAGGAGGGGTTGAGGTGGGTGGTATGTGATCGCGTGAGGCTTGTATCATATGGAGGTGCGGACAATTTTGTTTTTCATTACTTAGAATTCCTCATGGGGGAGACAGAAACTACGCACTGTAAAAAAAAAAAGAAAAATATTAATTTAAGATTGCTGTTCCTCAAACATGTCTTTATATTGTTGAACAAATTATCTATATGTCTTACAGGTCCCAGGAGAGAGTCTAAAGCCCCTATATGAGAAGCTGATCTTTGAGAATTTGTCATCTCTGCCTTTATCCATGGAGCTCTCGCTTGTAGAGCCGTTCTCTCTGTGTGAGGCCTTGGGAGCCTATAGTCCAGCTACCACTATGGTACACATCTCACCCTTTTAGTCATCACCTGATTGTTATTTATATATTTGTTTAAAATTTCAAGTTCCGGGCAGAATAAACCTGCTGATTTTCTTCTTCTTCTTCTTCTTCTTCTTCTTCTTCTTCTTCTTCTTCTTCTTCTTCTTCTTCTTCTTCTCTTCTACCAACACAGTGTTGTTTGTAAAAGTATCTAAATGAGGATATTATTAATATTACATTTTGTTAATATTTAGATCACATATTATGACTTTAAGAATAAAAAAAACTCTGATTTCATACCAAAACGGAAAAGTAAGCGTAAGAATCAGTGTATGAAAAACGTGACCATATACTAAAGTCAGTCAAATACTGATTTTAATATACTGTAGATTGTGCATTGAAACAACCTCAGTGTATAGTGAGCGTGTGAACTTTTCTGTACATTTTTTATTTGTCTTTTTAATAATTCCACCATCCTCTCTCTTTTCAATCTCTGTCCAATTTTTACCTCATTCAAATTGTCTTGTTGTCAGAGCTTCTTCTAGCTCAATAATTAACCTTAAAGAATTAATGGCCAATGCCTTGCTCAAATGCAGGCACAACGAGAACACACAGACCCTTGAGGAAAGCTGTGCTCCAACCAGCAACAATGCTAATTTAGTATTTCAGCTCTTAAATCATTTTTCAGAATAAATGTTGTTTATTGTATAGCTGAGACTTAATTTGCATTGAGGGACTATCACTTCAATCCAGCGTTATCACTTTGTTGAGTGTAGTGGGATGTAGTGCTAATGAGTGTTCTAAATTATATCCAGAGAAAGTGGACATTATTTCAATTTTCCTTCAAGCATGCAAGACCAGATTCACAAAAAATGAAAAACGTTGTAGAATGCCTTTATTAGTTTACCTAAAAATATGTAATCCAAACTTTTGCAAAGTCAGAGTGATTCCTTCAATACCTGTATTTATATTAATTATTGTATCTCTTTTCCAGTCCATGGTTGTAGGTGAGGGGAGGCAGGTGAAGTTGTGGGTATGCTTTAATCCAACTTACTGTCAAGATCGGGTGTCACGAGTCATAGATGAGGTAACTGATACATTTTTAGTTAAAATGTCTTAAATGATGCTTTGCTTTTTCATCTGGGGTTATATCGTGACCTTTTTAGTACACTATGGTTTAGCCAATATGGCAGTGGTTCCTAACGTGAAGTTTAGGACCTGCATATGATTTGCAAGATTATTAAAGGGATAATTAAAGAGAAAGACATGCTATACAAAATTATGTTAATATCACCTGTCAAATTTAGAAATTAAGATAGAGATCATAACCTCTTCAGTTACTCTTCTTGAGTTTTCTACCTTTTTTTGTACAGGTTGTAAATCCCTCTAAGGCAAATATGTGATTTGCAATATTGTAATAGGCTAAAATAAAATTTAATAAATGCATTTTATGTACAATTTTAAGGTACTTATACTTTACTTTACTGTTTACATACTTCAACCATTGAAATGTTTTACCTGAAATATCATCTATTTTGGAGAAATGCATTTCCTACCTTGACATTTTTTTTTTCTTTAGTTACTTAAGGTACACTACCCAGGACACCCACAGCAAGAGACGGTGGAGCTTCACGCTGAGGTCCACTTCCCTAACCTCCACTTCTCCTCCACCTTAGTGGACTTTGTGTCATGGTTGGGGTCCAGCTGGCCGTGAGTATTTTTCCCTGCACTTTTCTCCTGTCCTGTTTTCTGTTTTTTTTTTTAGAGCTTTTTCCGTGTTTTCTATGTACTTACCTTTCCCGTGTTTCCCTTTCAGTTATCCTCTCCCTCCGGTCAGCTGGCTTCGGACCCCGGACCCTCTCCCTCGGCGCCCCCTCTCCATCCAGCTCCTCGTGCCAACATCCCCATCAACCACCCATCCCCAGCGCTCCCTCCTCTCCTCGGCTTCTCCTAGTGACTGCGTCTCCTCCTGGCTCCCCAGCCTTGGCTCCTCGGTCCCCCGCCGCTTCCCTCGGTTCCTGTTACCTCACCAGCCCTCCGGCCTACTGCCTCAGCGTCCCACGTCTGCCTCATTGCTCCCCTCAATCTCTCTCTCTCTCTCTCTCTCTCTCTCTCTCTCTCTCTCTCTCTCTCTCTCTCCCCCATTTGCAATAAACCTGTTCTTTGTGAGCCGAGCGATTGAGTCTGCCCTTCTGTCCCATCACAGAACGATCAGGTCTATCATGGACTCAGCCGGCTCACCTCCACCTCCCGAACCTTCGCCTTCTCCCAGGGATCTGTCCTATGCCGTAGCCTCCCAGGGGACGCTCCTCGGCCAGCACGCTTCTGCGCCCGCAGCCGTCGCCGAGACCCTCCGCGCCTTGACCGAGGAGGTCCACCGTTTGGGTAGGCTGCTCCCGCCTCCGGGCGACCCTCTCCCCCCTAACAACCTCATGCCGTCTGCTCCTCCCGTTCACGCTCCACCAGTTGATTTGGTTCCGTCACCTCCCTTAGAAACACCTGTGGCCACACCTGATAAATTTTCCGGGGTTATGGGAACGTGCGAGGGGTTCCTAGTACAGTGCTCCCTTGTGTTTAGCAGACAGCCATTAACATTCCATTCCGACGAGGCTAGGGTGTGTTACGTGGCCGGGTTACTCCGCGACCGCGCTCTCTCCTGGTATACCGCCGTGAGACAAGGCAGGCCCGATCTCCTCTCCTCATTTCCTGCTTTCGAGGAGGAGATGAGGAGGGTGTTTGATCACCCTGTGAGAGGCCTCGAGCGGAGCTCTCGCCTTATGTCTCTCCGGCAGGGGGACCGTAGTGTCGCGGAGTTCTCGGTTGATTTCCGCATCCTGGCCGCCGACTCGGGGTGGAACAACCAGGCCCTCCGTAGTGCGTTCCTGGCTGGACTCAGTGACAGGCTTAAGGACCTGTTGGCCACCAGGGACGAGCCGGAGGACCTGGACGGTCTGGTTAGTGCGGCTATCAATTTGGATAACCGCATCCGGGAGAGGGAGAGAGAGCGCAACACGCGCAGCTCCACCTCTACCCGGTCTGGTCTGCCTCCGTCCAGGGTCTCTGTTCCCTCACCTCCCCAGCCCCGTTCCATCGCTCCTCCGCCCTTGCCCATCACCTGCTGCCGAGCCCATGCAATTAGGTAAGGCCCGGTTGTCCCCAGAGGAACGGGAGCGGCGCCGCCGAGCTGGTCTTTGCTTGTATTGCGGCGTCTCCGGCCATTTCCTCTCGGCCTGTCCTATTCGGCCAAAAAGAGCCGGCCCGCCAGTAGCGGTGGGTGCTCTGGCGGGCCGAGTCTCTCCCAGACCCCGCGTTTTGCTGGAGGTCTCCCTGTCCTGGGGGGACGTCACCGTTCCTCTGGGGGCGCTTGTCGACTCCGGTGCCGACGAGAGCCTTCTCGATATCAACCTCACTCGGCAGTTAGGTATCCCTCACATCCCTCTTGACGCCCCCCTCCGCGCCACTAGCCTCAATGGTCAGCACCTCGCCACCATCACACACCGCACTCCCCCGCTCTCACTCCTCACCTCGGGTAACCATCGAGAATCACTGTCCCTCCACCTTATCTCCTCCCCTCCTACTCCCGTCGTTCTCGGTCTCCCCTGGCTCGCCGCGCACAACCCCAATGTGGACTGGGCGCGGGGAAAAATCAGGAATTGGAGCACAGCGTGTCATTCTTCCTGCTTATTGTCAGCACCCGCCCCCGGTAGTCTGTCTGCCGCTGAGAGGCATCCCGATCCTCCTGACCTGTCCCTGGTCCCTGCTGAGTACCACGACTTGGCCTTGGTGTTCAGCAGGGACCAGGCCATGTCTTTGCCCCCCCCACCGTCCCTATGACTGCTCCATAGCCCTCCTCCCGGACGCTCCCCTGCCTTCGGGCCGCTTGTTTAAACTGTCTGGTCCGGAGAGAGAAGCTATGGAGCAGTATATTAAGGAGTCCCTCGCTGCGGGCATTATCCGCCCGTCTTCGTCGCCACTTGGTGCGGGCTTCTTTTTCGTGGCCAAAAAAGAAGGTACCCTCCGTCCCTGCATAGACTACCGGGGGGCTCAACGCCATTACTGTACGAAATAAATATCCTTTGCCCCTTATGGATTCGGTACATGACTCCCTCTCCCGGTCCACTATCTTTACCAAGTTGGACCTCAGAAATGCTTACCATTTGGTCCGGATCCGGGAGGGGGACGAATGGAAAACCGCGTTTAACACCCCCTTGGGTCATTATGAATACCTTGTCATGCCTTTTGGGCTTACCAACGCCCCCGCTGTGTTCCAAGCTCTTGTTAACGATGCGTTACGCGATTTTCTGCACCGCTTCGTTTTTATCTATCTTGACGATATTCTGATTTTTTCCCGCGACCCAGTCCAACACACAGAGCACGTCCGGTTGGTGCTGCAGCGGCTTCTGGAGAACAGACTGTTCGTCAAAGCGGAGAAATGTGAGTTTAGTGTCCCTTCGGTCCAGTTCCTTGGTTTTGTGATCGAATGTGGTAGGTTGAGGGCCGACCCCGCCAAGATCAAAGCCGTTGTTGACTGGCCCATACCCACATCCATGAGACAGCTACAACGCTTCCTAGGGTTTGCTAATTTCTATAGGCGGTTTATCCGCAACTACAGCGCTGTAGCTGCCCCCCTTACCCGCCTCACTTCACCTTCTGTCCCCTTCGTCTGGTCTCCAGAGGCCGCTGCAGCCTTTTCCCGTCTCAAATCCTTATTCACCTCTGCCCCTGTCCTCACCAATCCCGACCCATCCCTCCAATTCGTCGTGGAGGTGGACGCCTCGGACGCTGGGGTGGGGGCCACCTTGTCCCAACGCTCACCTGCCGACCAGAAGCTCCATCCCTGCGCCTTCTACTCCAAACGTCTAACCCCCACCGAACGGAACTACTGCGTGGGTGACCGGGAGTTGCTGGCGGTCAAACTAGCCCTCGAAGAATGGAGACACTGGTTGGAGGGAGCCCAACAGCCATTCCTAGTATGGACAGATCACAAGAACCTCTCGTACATACACACCGCCCAAAGACTCAACTCCCGCCAGGCTATGTGGGCCCTGTTTTTCAACCGTTTTCACTTTACTCTGTCCTACCGTCCAGGCTCCCGCCACACCAAACCAGACGCCCTGTCCCGCTGTCACTCCCCCGACGATCCTGAACCTGCGCTGGACTTCATCCTCCCTCGCTCCTGCGTTGTGGCCTCCCTGGCCTGGGAAGTGGAATCCGCCGTTCGTCGAGCCCAGTCCACTGACCCCGACCCCGGTACCGGTCCCGCCGGTCGCCTCTACGTCCCCCCTAGTGCCCGTTCCCAGGTCCTGCAGTGGGCACACGCCTCCCGCTTCAGCTGCCATCCCGGCGCCGCGAGGACCCTGTTCCTGCTCCGTCAGCGAGTCTGGTGGGATTCGGCGGAGAGGGACTGCCGGGACTTTGTGGCTGCCTGTGAGGTGTGTGCCCACGCCAAGCCGTCCCATCAACCGCCCGCCGGTCTGCTCCGTCCACTTCCTATCCCCGGTCGGCCCTGGTCCCACATCGCCTTGGATTTCGTCACCGGACTGCCTGCCTCTCAAGGTAACACTGTCGTCTTGACCGTGGTGGACCGTTTTTCCAAAGCTGCTCACTTTGTTCCTCTGCCTAAGCTGCCCTCTGCATTGGAAACAGCCAATCTGTTGGTCCACCACGTGTTCCGGCTCCACGGCATCCCCCTGGATATCGTCTCCGACCGGGGACCCCAGTTCACGTCTCGGGTGTGGAAGGCCTTCTGTCACGCTCTGGGAGCCACCGTCAGTCTATCATCCGGTTACCATCCCCAGACTAACGGGCAGACCGAGCGGGCCAACCAGGACTTGGGAGCGGCTCTCCGATGTGTGGCGTACCGTGTCCCCTCCTCGTGGAGTCACCATCTTCCCTGGATTGAGTACGCACACAACTCACTGCCCAGCGCTGCCACAGGGATGTCTCCCTTCATGTGTGCCCTTGGATATCAGCCCCCGCTCTTTCCGACCCTGGAGGAGGAGGTGGCTGTTCCTTCGGTGCAGGCCCATCTCCGCCGGTGCCGACGACGGGTGTGGAGAGAAGCCAGAGCTGCCCTTCAACGGACTACATCACGTAACAAGCGCCTGGCCAATCGCCACCGACGACCTGCCCCTGCTTACCAGCCCGGGCAAAAGGTATGGCTGTCCTCCCAAGACCTTCCTTTGCAAACCTCCTCCAGAAAACTCACGCCCCGGTTCGTGGGGCCCTACGAGGGGGAGACTGTCCCGAACCCCACGACGGTGAGGCTCAAGCTGCCTCCTCACCTGAAAATCCACCCCGTGTTCCATGTGTCCCGAATCAAGCCTGTGTCCACCGGCTCCTTCTCCATCCCTGTGGCAGCCCCTCCTCCGCCCCCACGGATTATTGAGGGCCACCCGGCCTACACGGTACGCCGCCTGCTGGACGTGCGACGTAGGGGCCGGGGCTACCGCTATCTCGTGGACTGGGCCGGCTACGGTCCAGAGGAACGTTCCTGGATCCCGACCAGCCAAATCCTGGACAGGTCTCTGCTGCGGGACTTCTACAGGGCCCACCCGGACAAGCCTGGCGGTCCGCCTGGGGGCGTCCGTTGAGGGGGGGGTACTGTCATGGTTGGGGTCCAGCTGGCCGTGAGTATTTTTCCCTGCACTTTTCTCCTGTCCTGTTTTCTGTTTTTTTTTCCCTCTTCCTCCCCCTCACCTGTCCGAAGCCAGCTGATTGCCTACACCTGCCGCCAGTCTACCAGCAGCAATCATCTCCTCCACACCTGCCCGTCGTCATCCGCTCCCGCCAAGCACACCTGCCTGCAATCCTCATCAGCCACAGTATATCTACCCCGGTCCTGCTTTCATTCTTCACCTGATCGTTGCTTCAGCTACTCGGTGATACTTCGACAGTTCCTGACCTTAGAGCTTTTTCCGTGTTTTCTATGTACTTACCTTTCCCGTGTTTCCCTTTCAGTTATCCTCTCCCTCCGGTCAGCTGGCTTCGGACCCCGGACCCTCTCCCTCGGCGCCCCCTCTCCATCCAGCTCCTCGTGCCAACATCCCCATCAACCACCCATCCCCAGCGCTCCCTCCTCTCCTCGGCTTCTCCTAGTGACTGCGTCTCCTCCTGGCTCCCCAGCCTTGGCTCCTCGGTCCCCCGCCGCTTCCCTCGGTTCCTGTTACCTCACCAGCCCTCCGGCCTACTGCCTCAGCGTCCCACGTCTGCCTCATTGCTCCCCTCTCTCTCTCTCTCTCTCTCTCTCTCCCCCCCATTTGCAATAAACCTGTTCTTTGTGAGCCGAGCGATTGAGTCTGCCCTTCTGTCCCGTCACACTTTGGCTGTGTGCTCAACTGCACAAGGACTCGTAGAACAATCTCCATCACCAACTGCTCCCCCCTTCCCGTATCCTACCACTGGGTTTTCCTGGATGACCAGAAACACTGTACCATCAGGTATATTTACACTGAGAAATAACCACACAGTCATATCAGTTTATAACATTTGTATTTATGTTTATAGACACTGCATACCTTAGGACACTGTAAAGGATAGTAAGTAGTGGTCAGTGGCATTCTGTATAACTACATACAGTATTAGTATAGCATATTAATACACCCCCCGGGTGCACAGTACATAGTGGACCCTGGGAAAACCCTGCTCTGCATTTTCACCTGAGAAGATACTACAGTGCCTTGCGGAAGTATTCGGCCCCCTTGAACTTTTCAACCTTTTGACACATTTCAGGCTTCAAACATAAAGATAGAAAATTTTTATTTTTTGTGAAGAATCACCAACAAGTGGGACACAATTGTGAAGTGAAACGAAATCTATTGGATATTTTAAACTTTTTTAGCAAATAAAAAACTGAAAAGTGGTGCGTGCAAAATTATTCGGCCCCATTACTTTTAGTGCACCAAACTCACTCCAGAAGTTCAGCGAGGATCTCTGAATGGTCCAATGTTGTCCTAAATGACTGATGGTGATAAATAGAATCCACCTGTGTGTGTGATCAAGTCTGTATAAATGCACCTGCTCTGTGATAGTCTCAGGGTTCTGTTGAAAGCGCAGAGAGCATCATGAAGACCAAGGAACACACCAGGCAGGTCCGTAATACTGTTGTGGAGAAGTTTAAAGCCGGATTTTGGATACAAAAAGATTTCCCAAGCTTTAAACATCCCAAGGAGCACTGTGCAAGCGATCATTTTGAAATGGAAGGAGTATCAGACCACTGCAAATCTACCAAGACCTGGCCGTCCCTCTAAACTTTCAGCTCAGACAAGGAGAAGACTGATCAGAGATGCAGCCAAGAGGCCCATGATCACTCTGGATGAACTGCAGAGAACTACAGCTGAGGTGGGAGAGTCTGTCCATAGGACAACAATCAGTCGTACACTGCACAAATCTGGCCTTTATGGAAGAGTGGCAAGAAGAAAGCCATTTCTCAAAGATATCCATAAAAAGTCTTGTCTAAAGTTTGCCACAAGCCACCTGGGAGACACACCAAACATGTGGAAGGAGGTGCTCTGGTCAGATGAAACCAAAATCTAACTTTTTGGCCACAATGCAAAACGATATGTTTGGCGTAAAAGCAACACAGCTCATCACCCTCAACACACCATCCCCACTGTCAAACATGGTGGTGGCAGCATCATGGTTTGGGCCTGCTTTTCTTCAGCAGGGACAGGGAAGATGGTTAAAATTGAGGGGAAGATGGATGCAGCCAAATACAGGACCATTCTGGATGAAAACCTGTTGGAGTCTGCAAAAGACCTGAAACTGGGACGGAGATTTATCTTCCAACAAGACAATGATCCCAAACATACAGCAAAATCCACAAAGGAATGGTTCACAAATAAACGTATCCAGGTGTTAGAATGGCCAAGTCAAAGTCCAGACCTGAATCCAATCGAGAATCTGTGGAAAGAGCTGAAAACTGCTGTTCACAAACGCTCTCCATCCAACCTCACTGAGCTCGAGCTGTTTTGCAAGGAAGAATGGGCAAGAATGTCAGTCTCTCGATGTGCAAAACTGATAGAGACATACCCCAAGTGACTTGCAGCTGTAATCGCAGCAAAAGGTGGCTCTACAAAGTATTAACGCAAGGGGGCCCAATAATTTTGCACGCACCACTTTTCAGTTTTTTATTTGCTAAAAAAGTTTAAAATATCCAATAAATTTCATTCCACTTCACAATTGTGTCCCACTTGTTGGTGATTCTTCACAAAAAATAAAATGTTTATATCTTTATGTTTGAAGCCTGAAATGTGTCAAAAGGTTGAAAAGTTCAAGGGGGCCGAATACTTTCGCAAAGCACTGTATATGCTCACCATATGGACAGTTATGGTGCGGATGGCTCACTCTCTTCGCAGCTCCAGCTCCCAGCCCCCAGCCCAGTCAGAGATTTGCAAATTGAGCACCCAGCATTGACTCCCCAGCATCCTACCTTGGCTCACAGAAGGCCTGCCAGCCTCGGCTCCTACACTGCTTCACCAGCTCTTGGTATTTTGCAACTTTGGCAAGTCCCACAACATCACCTGCTTGGTTGAGTCTAACAAGTCTGGGCAGATTGTAGTGTGTGTGATGTGATCAGGGAACCTTAGTTGTTTCTGAAGATCCACTCTCAACTGCCAGTCTGGGGCTGCAGACAGGTGGCACAGTGTTGTCTGTGAAAGGGAATAAGGCTTCTCTCCAGCTTTGAGAAATGTGATGGGTTTTTTTCTGGGATGGTGTTTACTGGACTCTGGCTGTGGTGACTGCTTCTGCAACTGCCTTTAGTACCTGGTCATGGCGCAAGCGATAGCGTCCATTGGCCAGGGCTTTGGGTCAGCTGCTGAGGAGATGTTGTAGTGATCCTCTCTCAGTGCACAGGGCAGGCGGGTGTTTCACTCTTGCCCTATATGAGCAGGTTTGCCAGACTTGGTAGGGTGTAATATACAGTAGAGCTTAGATAACATCTCTGATGCGGTAGAAATGTCAGAAATCTATCTAAGTGATCTTTCGCTTCAGGATGTTTTCCCACCCTGTCCAGGCTCCTTGCTGGCTGAGCCCCACCTCCTTTTTCTCTGTGCACACCACTTCCTGGAGGAGATAGTTTCGCTATATTTTACTTTACTGATCTGGCAGCTCTGGAAGTAGCCCAGACTTGATCGCCCTATTACCTAGCATTCCAACAGTGGACCTCTGCCGTCTGCAACTCACTGGCAGTGCTCCACTTTCTGCCAGTGTGAATTTCAATGCCAGCTGCAGTTACTTTGGGTCCCTAGAATCTTGATACTTCATGGCTTCTCTTGTTTGTGTTACCACAAATTGTTCTGAGATTCCACTAAAGGGCAGCTGAACCGTGTTAGTGGACCCATATAGAGCAGCACTGTGTGCTCCTCGGAAATCCTAGCCACTTTCGCAGATAGCTAATGATCTTCTTCTCCAGAGCTACCACAGTAAATATCAGAACGTCATAGAGTAGGAAAGGCCACAAAACCCTGGGTGGAAGGATGTGCTGGTAAACTCAAGATTTGAAGTGACTAGGCAACCCAGACTTGTCCACTTTGGCAACCCATGCTTCAAGGGTACTACTGGTTTTGTGGATATTAGCTGTGTGTTTCCCCAGGCTTTTGACTGGATGTTCTGTAAGAATATATCAAGGGAGACTAATGAAGTAAAGTAAGTTAGTGATACTTTATTTTAATAAACTTCTGTTTACGGAACATACAGCCTTTTTATTGTTACTTTCATTGGTTGTAGGACTAAAGGAAACTATAAGGCACCCTTGCTAAGACCTGCTGTAATGTTACTCCTTTTCTTGCTTTAGAACAAAACTATGTTTAGAACTGTAGTATATTGAATAGACTAGATTCAGGGACAGGAACAGAATGGATCTCAGCCATATATTTAAACTGTCTCTTGGGATGAGTTAGTACAGCGGCTATACATTTAACCCTGTGAATTGAAAGCCAAATCCATTATACATTCTCTGGAGAAAACACATCTACTGATTGTGTACCTCTGCCCCCCCCTTGAAAAGGACTGTGATTACTATAGTAGTCTGTTCATGGCCTTGAACCAACTATCTGCTATAGCTCTACAAGATTTATCACCATCTACCGTCTTTTTCTTCTTTCTTTCTTCAGCCCCATTTTCATCTATTGGTATTCCTTCTGTTTGCTCCCCTCCTTGTCCTTATCTTAGGGTTTTACATTGCCTATTTATCTTTCTTGTTCTTTTTTTTCCTATCTCTCCTCCTGCTGCCTTGCCTCATCTGCCTGTGCTTGTGCTCGCTACCAAATCCTTATCAGCCTTCTCTTCTCTTAGATTGTGTCCCCTCTTAACAATCTGTCTCATTGGCTGTCTTGCTAATTAAATGTAGACCTCACTCTGTGTTCACATTCTCTCTTTAAGGTCTCTCTTTCACCTCTCCCCTCACAAAAACATGCACTATCTAACCATGTTCGGCTAATTGCATCCCTATCAGTAATTACACAGCAGCCCTTGGAGAGGGGAATTTCAATAGAGCTAACTCTTATCTATCTATCTATCTAGCCCACTGATAGATGGAGGCAGTATCATGCATTTAAATACTGTAACTTCTTAGTCTTTAGGACTTTATGTCAGTAATAAGAACTGAGAAGTGTATTGAGCTGGATCAATGGACAACTGAATGACGGACTGATCACTCACAACTAATAATGCCAGGTGCTTTAGAGACAGTTGAGTTTAAGCCAAGGTATACAATAATTTTTGCAATTGTGAGATAAAGATGGCTAGTATGATTACCATGTTAATGGTTAATACATACTTTGTAAAGTATCTATAAAACATATTAAGATAGCACCATAATCAAGTAATCATCTCTTATTTATAGATCACCAAAAAAAGGTTTCATTTAGCAAAATTACTGTTTCTTGATGCCTTTTAAATTACTAATCATTAGCTAATTATTATAAGCATTAGTTGTAGCTTTATACAAGCTGTCCAAATAATGTTTATACAGTGAGGAAACTAAGTATTTGAACACCCTGCTATTTTGCAAGTTCTCCCACTTAGAAATCATGGAGGGGTCTGAAATTGTCATTGTAGGTGCATCTCCACTGTGAGAGACATAATCTAAAAAAAAAATCCAGAAATCTAAATGTATGTTTTTTTAACTATTTATTTGCATGATACAGCTGCAAATACGTATTTGAACAGCTGTCTATCAGCTACAATTCTGACCCTCAAAGACCTGTTAGTCTGCCTTCAAAATGTTCACCTCCACTCCATAAATTATCCTAAATTAGATGTACCTGTTTGAGGTCGTTAGCTGCATAAAGACACCTGTCCACCCCATACAATCAGTAAGAATCCAACTAACTACTAACTACTAACATGGCCAAGACCAAAGAGCTGTCCAAAGACACTAGAGACAAAATTGTACACCTCCACAAGGCTGGAAAGGGCTATGGGGAAATTGCCAAGCAGCTTGGTGAAAAAAGGTCCACTGTTGGAGCAATCATTAGAAAATGTAAGAAGCTAAACATGACTGTCAATCTCCCTCGGACTGGGGCTCCATGCAAGATCTCACCTCGTGGGGTTTCAATGATTCTAAGGATCATCCCAGAACTACACGGGAGGAGCTGGTCCATGACCTGAAAAGAGCTGGGACCATTGTTTCCAAGGTTATTGTTGGTAATACACTAAGACGTCATGGTTTGAAATCATGCATGGCATGGAAGGTTCCCCTGCTTAAACCAGCACATGTCAAGGCCCGTCTTAAGTTTGCCAATGACCATTTGGATGATCCAGAGGAGTCATGGGAGAAAGTCATGTGGTCAGATGAGACCAAAATAGAACTTTTTGGTCATAATTCCACTAACCGTGTTTGGAGGAAGAAGAATGATGAGTACCATCCCAAGAACACCATCCCTACTGTGAAGCATGGGGGTGGTAGCATCATGCTTTGGGTGTGTTTTTCTGCACATGGGCAGGGCGACTGCACTGTATTAAGGAGAGGATGACCGGGGCCATGTATTGCGAGATTTTGGGGAACAACCTCCTTCCCTAAGTTAGAGCATTGAAGATGGGTCGAGGCTGGGTCTTCCAACATGACAATGACCCAAAGCACACAGCCAGGATAACCAAGGAGTGGCTCTTTAAGAAGCATATCAAGGTTCTGGCGTGGCCTAGCCAGTCTCCAGACCTAAACCCAATAGAGAATCTTTGGAGGGAGCTCAAACTCTGTGTTTCTCAGCGACAGCCCAGAAACCTGACTGATCTAGAGAAGATCTGTGTGGAGGAGTGGGCCAAAATCCCTTCTGCAGTGTGCAAACCTGGTGAAAAACTACAGGAAACGTTTGACCTCTGTAATTGCAAACAAAGGCTACTGTACCAAATATTAACATTGATTTTCTCAGGTGTTCAAATACTTATTTGCAGCTGTATCATACAAATAAATAATTAAAAAATTATACATTTTGATTTCTGGATTTATTTTTTTAGGTTTTGTCTCTCCCAGTGGAGATGCACCTACGATTACAATTTCAGACCCCTCCATGATTTCTAAGTGGGAGAACTTACAAAATAGCAGGGTGTTCAAATACTTATTCACTGTAAATGGTTTACAAAATGATTATCAACCCGTGACTATGACTTAACTATCTGTAATTTTATTTTACACTTAACTAATAAAATAAGTTATTACAGTATATACATAATAAGTAATTAGGAAATGTGTTAATTGTTTAACAGTAAAATAAGTATGAATCAAAGTAGAATTAACCATTTATTAATGATAAATTATTGATTGTTATTATCAAGTATTATCTACACACTGCCACTGTGACATTATATAAACATGCAACCGTCTGATCTGGAGTTAGACATGATAAAGTAGTATAAAATGGTTCCAAAAACTTAAATATAGTAGTAGTATAGAAGTTACGTACCACCACTGGAAATAAGGAAGGTCACAAAATTACACAGCCATAAACTTGCAAGTCTCTCTAGCTCTCTCACACACACACACACACACACACACACTTGCTCCTATCACTTCTTTTTTCCCAACAGTCTGCTGGAAGTGAGATGTTTGTGGTTTGGTAGTCTTTGATGTGTTGATTTTTAGCAAGACTGAAAATAGGAAAAGAACAGAAGAAAGATAGAGAGAGAGAGAGAGAGAGAGAGAGAGATATGGGTTAGTGGGCTATTTCTGTTTTGAGTCGTGCTCTTGCAGAGTGCTCATCTGCTGTCTCACCATCTGTTCTTCTGACCGCACCAGTGGGTTTTAAACTCTTTCTAAAAAGCTTCTTTTTTTTGGGGAGAGAATGGTTGTTGTGGTCTCTTTCTCTTATCCACCAAAAATGCACCCATTTTTAAAGACATTGACCTAAAGTATTTGTTCGCTCCTACATCTTAGATTGCTGACGTACTAATTTGTGATCTCCCCAAGATCAGACAGCTCAGTCCCTTAAAACAGCATTTTTCACAGACTGACATACAACAGTGCCCCCTGCTGGTTACACACACACACACACACACACACACACACACACACACACACACACACACACACACACACACACACACACACACACACACACACACACAAACAAACTATAGCAATAAGGTAGCCAGTGTTTGGTGATTTAATATAGAGCTTGTCCAGCCCAGCTTTGATATGGCTTCACTCACTAAATCTCTCTCATTCTCTTCCATGTTTATTCAGCACTTCACTGCAATCTATCCTGACCTGTTTCCTGCTGCTTGCCTATTAAAATTCCTCTTCATTATAGAACACTCTGTTTAATTAACTTGATAGATGCACCCAGTCTGATCCCACAGGGAAGGAGAGAGTAGAACAGAGAGAGAAAATGAGAGGCAGAGTTCTTTGGGGTGTGGGTGCTAAAGATGTTCTTCTCCACTTGGGTATTACAATATATGTTAATGATATATTGGATATACAATAGATGCTTACATAATTTGCTGTTGGTTTATGTGTGCATGTGTCATAGACATTTTGAGGCTTTCAATTGTCTATTTTCATGGAGCTGAAAGATGAGATGGTCTCATATTTTTTTCTCTTCTTATTTTTCTTCTCATTCATACCTCTTGTCTTTGATTTACCCTGTTTCATTTATCGCACGCCTATTTGTGCAGCTTAAAAAGTTCACTTCAAGGATGTTTTATGATGATTTTGTCCCCATAGAGAGACCGAGATGCTGGAGGCAGAGAAGGAGCAGACAAATCCAGAAAATGAGGCTGAAGGAGGACGGAGTTCCTTCAGAGCGCTTTCTCCTGCCTTTTCAGTTCCTCTGAGCCCCAAACTTGGTGCAGATGAGCAGAGCCGCACACAGTGCCGTCTGGGTGTAAAAGAGGTAGGCAAATGCTCCCTTGTAAACAAATCAGGGTTTTCCTAGTTTTCCAGTTTATCAAGGCATGGAGAGAGCCTGCTGTAATGGGCAAGTCGTTCTTTGTTTCTATGCTGCCACATGCCACACCCATACACATACACACATTTTTTGCGTTATAAACCCCTGTGTGGAGATTCTCCCCTTTGTTATCAGCATACATAACAGCTTTCTACTTTTGAATGCATTGATATAATAGACTGATAAGAGTCTTTAACAAAGTCGTCAAGATAGTTCCCTGATTTAAAATATTTCCGCCCAGTCTCATGGCAGTTTGTGAAAGGGTGACGTTATTTAATCTATTGATTCGTGTACAGGGACACAATTTTTTAGTTTTTTTCGTGGTGGTGAGCATGAATTTTAAACTAATGGGAAGCATCTTTTGTGATAACACCACAATTACGGTAGCAAGTAGTATTGAAAAGCCAAAAATCTGCATAAGGAGCTTAGTTGGTGTGGTGGATAGGTCAAACAACACAGAACTTTCACGCCGAAGACCGGGGAACGCATCTCGCGTGTGGCAGTTCCTATCTGCATTCTTCTTCTCCTAACAACAACCGTCCCGTTGTCGCCGTCTCCTGCGTTTCTGACGGTTCCTTTTCCCTGTTGTTTTTTTCCTAACCACAACCGTCCCGTTGTTGTCGCTGGTGTGTGGCATTTCATTTCCCAAGTGTCATGGCAGCTTGAAAATGGTCACGTTCCCCGTTTTGGGGTGATCACCAAGAAATAAACGACAAAATCGTGTCCCTGTTGACTAATCAATAGATCATAGATTAGTTTGTGAGTGTTTGCAATACTAAAGGGATGAGATAATACTTTGATCACATCTGTACATATATTTGTCATTTGGGGCCACAACTATTTTTATTTTCAAAATTGATGAATCTATTGATTTGTCTTTAATATATCACATCAAATTTGCTTCTAGTCCGTACATTATAGCAAATATCAGCAATATTCTCCCACCAACCATCCAGAAAAACAAAACCTTTTAGTATGTATTTTTTAAGTCACTGGGTCATTGGCTTGTTGTGTTTGCACCAACAATTAATAGTACACACCACTAGTGCAAACTCTAAATGAAAAATGTTCTGAAATACTAGAACATATATTTTCTTTCTTGCTAAGAGGAAGATAAGAAGATGAACACCACTGTCATATCGATCCAGGAGATAGTTAGTTAACTTAGCATAAAGACTGGACCCAGAGGGAAACAGTCTATAGTAGAACACTCAGCACACCAGCACCTCTAAATTTCACTAATAAACATGTAATATCTTCTTTGTTTATTTTTTACAAAAAAACAATCTAGTTGTGGTTTTATGTGGGGGTTAAAACATACAATGGTTACCAACAAAATAAAAGATATAATTAAACTGTATTTATATTGTGAGGCAATTTGCTCACAACAAAATAAATAACTCCACATTTAGGCCATACATAGAGCCGTGTCACAGACTCAGTGGCAGAGCTGATGTGTTCCAAACATTTCCAATAACTCAAAAGAATTATATATTAAGACTAACTCATTTAAAGGCAGGGTTGGTAATGATTTCCAAAATACACTTTTTTTATATTTCGTTTGAACACCCCGACAGCAATAAATAACTTATGGGCTCTGAAAAAGGAGCAAAAAAGATCAGTTATCTGTAGCTGCTTAATCTTTTAAAAATGCCCACCAATCACTGCCTCGCGACTAGGCCACACAGCGCCGGTCCACACTTCTGACATTTGTCTACAGTTTTAATTGTTATTAACACAGCTGTATATTGTTAAATATGAGGGGCAAACCTGTATTTGTACCTGTGTTTCCGCTGGTAACTCTGCTATCGCGGCCGCCACAGCGAAGAACACAGAAGAAGTTATTGAATGCAACTAACTTCAGTTCGTAGAGTAACAGCGTGTGAGACAGAGCTGCTGGACCTGGGCCTGGACCAGGAGCTGGACCTGGACCTGGGCCAGAGATGTGACCCATGGCCAGAATATCATAGTTCATAAAAATGCAGCGCAGTGACGATACAGACATTTCATGTGTGTATCCGCCGTTCGACCCGTGCTGAACCCGTTCATAATGAGTCAGCCGTCTCTCTGAGCCTATGTGACAATAAAATTTGTTTTGGTTAAAATCAACAAATAATCGTGAGAATAATCGTGATCACAATATTGATCAAAATAATCGTTATTATCATTTTGGCCATAATCGTGCAGCCCTACTCGCGGCCCGTTTTGAAAGAACCTACGAAATGCCTCCTTGCCTTGCTGTACTTACTCTACCCCTCCGGTGTAAGGGCCTGAGCTCAATGCGCATCATCGTCGCATTGGTAATAGTAGTCATGTTTTTAAACATTCGGTATGATAATATTAAGTGTTTGCCTACAGGTGAGACATGAAAATGAAATGAAAATCTGATGGATCACTTTTATGAATATGTTTGAGAGCTACTGTGTGAAATTGTATTAAAATGAAATGAATCTTGTAAGTTCCACTTGTTTTGTGTCTGTAGGTGTTTGATATCTTGCCGATATATGGTGATCTCCAACCCGGGGAACAGCAGCAGGTTGTTTTGTCTTTCTATGGCCACAAAAATGTCAGCAGAGAGGCGGT
This sequence comes from Etheostoma perlongum, assembly GCA_026937815.1. Classification (NCBI taxonomy): domain Eukaryota; kingdom Metazoa; phylum Chordata; class Actinopteri; order Perciformes; family Percidae; genus Etheostoma; species Etheostoma perlongum. Next base: position 9,495,207 of record CM049378.1, on the reverse strand, counting down.
GGCACAGTGCCGTGTAGAGGAGGGGCCTATGTATGAAATCAAACTCAGAGGAGAAGCTTCGGTAACCAGCTACAGCCTTGACTCAACCCATATTGACTTTGGTCTGCAGGTATGTATACAGGGCTCCTTTACCCAGACTTCATCTTCTTAGTTCTTCCAAACAAGATCTACCAATCAAATATGTTTGATCAAGTATGTTATGTAAGTATGTTATGTTTCAGCTTAATGTGTGCAGATCTTTAAGGCTAGGATTAGGCCATGACTGGCGTTAGAGACTGCTGACATCAGCTAAGGGGGGAGGGTTTACCACTGCTTGAGCTCCATTATCTTGCGTTCATTTGCCTCTTTGCTTTCCTTTTATCCTGCTTTTATTGTTCTTGTTTTTATTGTTCTTTTTTATTTTTTTAAACTAAACATGGGGTAGTGATGCATTCTACCATTTTCAGTATTTGTATTTGTTTTTGCTTACTGTTAGTGTTTTACTCTTCCCCATGCCATTTCTTTTTTATTATCACAGCATCTAAATCCGAGAGACAGATAGTGAGATAAGTGTTCATATGTCATTGGGATACACATTATATAAAGACATAATATCTGCTATTGAGAGTGGCATCAAATGTGAAGAGACTGGTGAGAGGAATCATGTTAACTTTGAATGTCACTGCATAGTGTCTTCACAGTTTGGCCTTTTTCACTTCCACTAACTCTTTAAGTATGCAAGACATCCGGACCAGTTATCATTGATATTCAAGTCAAGGACACATTGATTTTTGATTTAGTTGAAATGAGGGATTCAGCAGAATATTTCTCTGACCTTCCTGTCTATTCAGCACTATTTTTACTATTGCTGTTTCTCTCTCCCTCTCTCTCTCTCTCTCACTCCCTGTGTTGTTTTCTTGTGGTCAGTTTTATTTGTCCATATTAGTAAAGAAGTCCTGAAACAACTCCCTTTGTGCATGCAGACACTCAGATAGTTGCTTTCAGATTTGGAATAACACTTTTGAATAACTTTTTGTGTTTCTCTCTGTCTCTTACTCTTTACTCTTTCTCACTATTAAGACTCAAATAAAAATTCCCTTGTGCTCGTATCACAGAAGATGAGGTTCAAACAGAGGCCAACATTGTGCATGCTTTTCTAGAAAACTGGTTTGCTTGCTGTGGTGTATCACTTTTACAGAGCTGCCAGTCCAGCTAAAAGACACTGGGTGGAGTGGTTTTACCAAAACCTTCTGTTTGCCATAAAGCTAAAAACAACAACAACATTATTTTTAATGTAAGTGCAAGTGACAGTTTAAAAAGCAGTGTTTCCTCTCCTCTTTTTCTATCAGCTGTTTGATCATGTAGCAGAAGCTGCTGTGACCCTGACAAATACTGGTAAGGTGAGCTTCAAATTTAGCATCACACACCCTCAAAGGGTAGATGAGGAGGCAGATGAGGAAACAAATGAGAAAGGACAGGAGATCAAACCGGGCCAGCCCATAGTCATCCCCACCGTGGTAAGTACATCTCGGGACTATTTCAGCTGTGTGAGGGTCATTTATTATGTATAAGGGGTTTTTTTTAAACCATTTTTTTGTGTGTGTTTGTTTTTGTGTGTCAGGGTCACATTGATGCTGGTGCAGAGCAACTTCTGCGTGTTCGCTATCTCCCGGGCAGCCCCGAAGTATTTGAGAAGCGGATTCAGCTGCAGGTAGCTTTCCTGCCACCGCAGGACATCCTGCTGACTGGAGAGGGAGTGTTCCCAAGGATCCGCTTGAACTTGCCACAAAACCTGTGTATGATGATCATATTTTTACCTTTTCCTTTTTTATCGATTACTTTGCTTATCATTTAAGCGAAAAAAAGACTACAAACTATGTCCTACTGTACAATTGATTCTATTTGCCCAAATGCAATAATGTGTCAGTAATGCCACTAGGAGGAATTGTTCTCTGTGCACTGATCACACAACGTTCAATTTGAAACTTAGTCAAACTATAGATAAGAGTTAGCTACAGAAAAGAGCTTGGCCTCTAGAACTTAACTTAGCCCCAGCAGTAGTAGGTAATCCCTGTTTTGCTGTTTTGCTTTTTGACACTTTTTGTATTAAAAAGCATTGAGCCCAAGGGAGACCCACTGAAGGCAGTGGGTCTCCCTACTAAACATGTCTCCATGCTAACAATTATCAAGACATAAGTATAACTCTTTTTTCCCTTGCAGCAGAGGAGTGCTACAGTGATGTGGTGCAGCAGGCCAGAAGAGCTGTGGAGAGGGATAGAGTCAGAGAGGAGTTAATTGTTAACATGTTATTTCCCCTCTACACTGTTCATTACAGCAGAAGGTTTTCCCGGTGTGTGCGGGTTAGCGCATGCGTGGGTGTGGTTAGTGGTTTGTACGGTTCATGGCGGACACATGTGTCTAAGCTAGCTGTACACTTAATAAACGTTTGAACTGAATAAACGTTGTGTTTATTAGCAGTAACATTAATGAATGGAATTACCGCTGGTGGAGGAGCAACAACCAAGGCCAACTGCACCCTCACAATCAGTGACTAATACAAACAACATTGATGTTACTGTTAAAAAACCTATTCATCCATAATATTTTCCAAAATTTGTCATGTATTTTGGTATTTTGGTATAATTGGTCAGTAGGTTACTACAGTACTAAGCATGCTGTATTTAGTGTAGTGAAAACTGTACAATACATTGTTTGAGTACACAAAGAATAACCAAAACCATTTTATTTGTTCTAATCTACAGAGTGAATCTTGTTTAATGTTTAGAATGTTTTATATATTAAGAAAAGATCTGTGCCTTTGTGGTCAACATGCAGTATATGGTTCACATGCTCTTTCTATATGGGTATGGCAGAGCTACATCTCTGCTGTTAGTAAGCAGCATATTCTACAGGGCTTTGCCTGCTTCTTATCTGTGTATTGATTTTCCTGGGAGTAGACCAGAGAACCATTGAAATTGCTATTTTCTGCTTATCCCCTCTGTATTGGTATTAGTGTGGTTTTGTGTTGCCCCGACATCCGTGACATTTCCCCTAACTGAAATGAAAATGCAAACATTTTCAAAGTCAATAAGGACAGTAAAAGATAAGGACTGCAATACCTGTACATAAACTGACAAATTGTCAACATTACCACTTTATTCACAAAAACCTATGAACTCGGGGACTTTCTATCTGTTGTTATCATGTAGACGAGCATGGCAAACTGATTTATAAAAGGATTATAGTTCAGCTTTTGCTTGATTATTCGCTATTATATTTAGACTCCTATAAATGCATTTTTAAAGTCATAATTACAGTGTGACTGTGATAACAATTATGCATTATTATGCAATTATGATTTGTCTAGTAGGAACAACAATTCAAAGTATTTCTTATAAAAATTGTATGTGTGAAAATACTTCAGATCTCTAATGAAGTCACAGCCATTTTATCTTAAAGTAGCGTTCTATATACATAATACAGATGTCTGCAATTGTTTTTTGACATGTTTATTTTTTAATAAAACATTAGGATATTTATAATTATATTCTGTCAAGTGAGTCAAATTCATTTTATTTATTTAGCCCAAAATCACAACTTTGCCTCAAAATGCTTTACACTATGTACATATCACCCTCAATAGACCTATAATCCAAATAAGAAAAAAGAAACATCCAAAAAACTATATAAAAATATAATATAATATAATATAATCAGTACATCTCAAAATCAGCACAAATTCCATGATAATGAGCTGATTTAAAGCCAGTCGGCTGTGTTTTACAAGACCGGCATCCAATAAGCTTTGAATCATGTCAAGTGATATCCAAAAATATAATTTTTACCAGTCCAAACTAAATCACATCCAGCTGTCATTCTGTAATGTATGTTTGATGAGACAAGAACGAGCTTTGACTAGTGAAAATAGATTTGGAGAAACCTTGAATTATTGCTCTTACCATTTAGACTGTGCTGTTTGCTTATGTAGCTCTTCAATGTTGTTTGTAACTTCTGAGTGTTTACATACTCCTCCTTCTGTCTTCCTCTATCCTTTTCTTTTCTCTCGTTTCCCTGCTGGATCTAGTATGAAGAGCTGCTTCACATGGAGATTGAGAAAACATTGGTCAAACAGAATGCTCTCGCTGTGACCAGTAGCCTGCTGGAGCTCAGCGACTCGCAAGGATCCTCAGAAAGTGTCACGAACTGAGCCAGTATGTACACACAGACACACACACACACACACACACACACACACACCCTTTGGCTGAACTGATGGTGGACTCACTTGACTGAAACAAGAACTGTGTTGTGGAATTCAAAAGTTTGGGGTAATGAATCTGGCTGGGTAGGTTTCGTTCTGTGGTATTTGTGCAAATTGTGTTGGAAGTCATGGTGTGCATTGGCTGTTTTCACTCATACCATATTGTGATCCCTTGTTTGACTTTCACAAATATAAGCTGCAAACTACGAAATACAAAATAATCATGTTGATATTCTAGGCAAATAACTGCGTTCTAAATTAATACTATCAGTTATAGTAAACAGTTAAAACTAAAAATTGACAACAGTAATAAAACACATTTTTTTCATTGTAAAAGAAAAATAGGCTGTACAGTCTATTTTCTTAACTGCTAGTTAACTTGCGAGTACAAACTTTGCATTTGCAAGTTGCGTTTGAAGCTTTTTTTTGCTAAGTTTCTGGCTCTTTGCTGGACCGTGCTTACAGTGGAGAGCTGCGTGACACATGCCACTATATCGATGAGGACTGGCGGATTAAATCGGCCGTCTTATACAGAGTATGCGAGACAGACACACAGCTGACAACCTCACAAGTGAATGCATTGAAGACAGGCTCGGACAGCTGCAGACTTGTGTCGGTCTCATGGACTGCCAATGATTTCAAAAATAAGAATGCATGTGTCCACAACATACTGTAGTCTGTAAAAACAATGGACGAAGCTTCCGGGTCTAATATGGGAAGTCAGTGCGGAAGTGCCTTAACCCTCTGAAGTCTAAGGGGATTTTCACATCTTCTTAAATTGACCTCTTTATTACTGATCCCCGAGTGTTTCATATAAAAATGTTCAGAACAAACTCAGCTTTCCGTATTGTGATGCCCACATTTTTTCTAGAGTAATGTGTAAAGAGAGAATTTGGTGCTAAAGCTAAAACGTTGATGTTGGATTTTTGAAAGTTTGAAATCTTTTTTGAAAACAAACCTTAAGCTATGATGTGTTGTACAAATTGTATCAGTGCTTGAAGTCTAATGTTATATATGTAGTAACTAAATGTCTGAAATAAAATTTTGTAATATCGCTTTTTGAGTAGTTGCGTCCTCAGAGGGTTAAACCTGCATTCTATCTCATTTCCAGTAGGGGGCAACTCTACTGGTTGAAGAAAGAAGTGACCCTTCTTACTTAGCCTATTTAGCCTCACTCCTCTGGCTTCCTATTCAATTTAGGATCCATTTTAAAATTCTTTTATTGGCTTTTAAAGCCTTGAATGGTCTTGCCCCACCCTACCTCGCTGAGCTTACACGCCCTTATGTACCGACATGCTCTCTCAGGTCAGATCATCAGCTGCTCCTGAGTGTGCCTAAAACTAAGCGGAAGCTCAGAGGGGACTGTGCCTTTGCGGTGTCGGCTCCAAAATTGTAGAATAATCTCTAACCCACCTCTTCTTACCTAGTAAGATGTCGACTTCATTTACTGCGTTTAATTATTTAGGATTGATGGTCTTAATCGCTAGTTGATGCATTGCGAGGCATCAAAACTGCAGTTCTCAAACCAACGGGTGACTTCACGGATGCTACGTCCAATATTTTTACAGTCTATTGTCCACAACAATGCACCGAACATTGTAGCTGCGTGACCGGTACAAGTCTCCAGCTGTTTGCAGAAGCAGAGCACGGAAAGTATGTCCAAGCATCCCGGACAAGTGAACTGGGAATCCGTTGCTTGCTTGTCAGTTAATAGTTAATGTAATAGTTAATTAATAGTTTTGTAAAATGATTACATATTATGCAAATCATATCACTGAAGTACTACTAAGCCCTGCTTCAGCAAATGTTATATGTGCTTAAACATTGTGTGTGATTTGCATTATACATTTAAGCTAAAAGGCAAAAAGCATTATTTCAACATAAATGAAGACATGTTGGTCATGCATTAAGTTTGTTGTTCATGCATTAAGTTGTTTTACAAAACTCTGTTCTATAACATAAGATGTTCTGGTACATTCTCCTAAATGTGTCAGAAGCAAAATTGATTGTTAGGGACGCTTCCTGAATCTGCTTTCAGTCCCACTTTTACAGCCTAATTGGTCTTTTGCTCTGTCTTGAACTGAGGGTCATAAACTTTCAGTTACATTCCAACTGAAAAGATAACGAAATAAGCACACAAACACATCACATCACTGTGACCTGGAGACCCCACCCTTTGTGAATAAGACTAGGGGTGCAAGAGCCAAAGAGCCAGACAAAGGAAGGGGAGAGCTGTGATAGCTTGATCCAGTTAACTTTGTCTCAGGATATCCTATGTAATAAAAGGATTCACACATCAACATCTGAGATTTTGACTACTAATTGACTGAACCCTGAGAATGGAGCAGGATTTAGCTCCAACACTTGTTATGGTCTTATTTATGTCTTCACCCCTACCTTTTTCCATTCCCCTAGGTTCCTGCTCCCGTACTATATTTTGGATTTTGGTAATGTCATTCCAGGCAAAATCTTCAGTCACACTGTAAATGTGACAAATACTGGGTCAGTGGCTGTGTCCTTCTGTCCCAATGGCAAACTTCTAGCTGGCACAGGTACGATACATTACTTAAAATCCTCCGGCTTAGTACTTCATCCGTGCTTATATCCATGTGATTTCTCAGTATTAGTGTGCCATCTCCTGGATCTAGCTTCAGATTGGGCAGACAGATATGCCAGTGGTATTTATCTTCTCTTCTAACTTTCTGCAAGAAAGCGAACAAATGTATTTCTCAAAATGTCAATCTATTAATAACAGTTTAGGTTTAGGTGACATGAGTGAATAATATCTTCTATCCTTTTCTTTTCTCTCTTTTCCCTGCTGGATCTAACGTAACGTCACCCAATCACCCAATCACTTAGAGCTCCTTTAAAGGGAAATGAGGAAAAGGAAATGGATAATGGTTGAAATTCAATTAGTTGATTGTCTCAAAGGGTTTGCCACATCATTAATGGAGTAATATTCTGCCTGTCTTCTGATATTAATCCTTGTGTTTTCAATGGGTTGTTTTCTTTTTTTCTGTTTTTTTTTCTTCTCAATGTTCTTAATTTTGTCTTTATGAAATGAAACACAGTGTTTTGTTGCTTCTTCAAAGGATTCAGTGCAGTATTTGAAAGAGTGAAGAACCTTCCCTGCGGCGAGACACATACTTTCACAGTTAAATTTGACCCCCAAGGAGCCAACCTGAAGACAGGGGACATAAGTGTTGTTATGCCAATACAGGTACACATGGGCATACACAATATGACAAATATTGTCATTATTTATGATTCATGGTAAAATGTCTACATACCATAATTGGGTCATTGTCTCCCTTGTTGATCAGTAGCACTGTAACAGTGATTGTGTTTGCTTTTACAGGTCACAGGTGGCCCAATGGTCCAGGTGCGCCTGTGTGCGGTTGTAACTGTGCCGGCCATCACTGTTTCCACGGATAAACTGCTGTTTGACACTGTGCAGTGTAACATGTGTCAGGTAATACAGTTTGATAAGCTGAAATGAAAAGATACTGTTGTATGGCCCTGCAAAGGTTGATAGTTGTTGATGGAATAAAATGTTGTGTTGAAAATTGTATGATTATACAATCTCTTACACTGATTTGATTAAAACTGGATAGTTACACAAATTTCAATACATTTTACCACCCATTTAGTTTAACTTTGTGTTATCAGCGTGTAAAAGTTAGGGAATAGGAAGGGCAAATGCTGTTTACAGCTTAACACTGCTGTGACCATTATGCTGCATCACTGTGTGTCCATCTTGCTGTCAGATCAGGTTTAGTTTAAATTTCAAACGATTGCTCTTACTAAGCTCAAACAATGTAAGTGGGTTAAAGTTGCCTGTGTCTATTAATATTTCCAGAAGTCAAAGCATAATCTTGAAACTATGATTAATTTTATGAAGCTGTTTATTACACTAACTGCAGTCAATTCATTCTGTTATAGCAAAACTAACATGAGAATGCGCTCAGGTTGTTTTTGTTGTTCTTCATCAGATCAAGACAATACAGCTATTTAACCATGAGTCTGTGCCCTGCTACTGGAGCATAGCTGAGAAGGGGAAGCCTTTGAAAAAGGTACAGTTGTCATTTTATGGAAATTTATTTTCCAATTCATTCTGTAAATTGCTCTCCAGGTAACAAAAACTACTTCTGCATGCCATGGCTTTGTTAGCCTTCGGGAAAGCTAAGTGATCAGAATACTATTTAAGAGACAAATACAGACCTAACTGCTTTAGGATGACACCTGCCTCCGTTCTTGCTCTCTTCCGGCATTAAAAGGTTTCGCAGAAGCTGCGCCCACCTCCAGTGGTATTCAGGATGATTCCCAGTTCTGGCATGCTGTCCCCTGGTGAACGAGTCAATGTCCAGATAAGGTTCAGTCCTGCTGAGGGGGTATGGAGGTTAATTAACTTTAGAGATTGGCACAATACATAGCAGAGCATCATAGCATTCCATGGGTTGTGACCTATTGTCTGTGTCTTTGCAGAATGCTTACAATGTGCAGCTTGTGGTGCGAGTGGCTGAAAGCACCGAGCAGGTGTTGATTACCGCCCAGGGGCAGGGCGAGGAGCCACAGCTCCAGTTCTGCCCTCCGCTGCTGGAGCTGGGGCCTTGCCTGCCCGACACCCCTGAGGTTGAAGCTGAGGTCATCGTCAAAAACCCCTGCTCTTTCCCCATTGAGTTCTACTCCCTTGAATTTGACAAACAATATCTTGAGGAAGAAAAGGTAGCCCTCTTCTTTATGATTGCAAAGGGATAAAAATGAGAGAGAGAGTTGGAATGTGGGGGTGCATGCAAGGTTGTTAGATAATGATACTGTGAGCATATACCATTACCATTTACCAGTACCATACATCCATATACAAACTGTTCATCCACAAGGGGGGCAACGTCAAAAGAAATCAAGAAAAAACGTGTGCCCCGTGTCATTACCGATTCTTATGTATAAACCATATACAACAGGAAGTTTAGTTTTAGCTTATCTAATAGACACATGTTTTTAACAAACCTTTCCCTCTTGGAGATAATATACAACTTTATTTTCAGTTTACACTGAAATTCATTTTGCGTTCCTGAACAGCTCTGCTAAAAAAAAGAGAAGAAAATAACACACAGAGTTGGACAATTACACATATAGTACAAAGATAAAAACACATCACCAGCCATGACAACAAAACATGTTTCAGAATGTCCTCCTGTTAAGATCTTAATTGTCAACACAACGATTTTGGTTTAGCAACAGAATAAAAAATTTAAATACTACAGACTTAAGAAAGTCTGTAGTATTTAAATTGCCTGTTAGAAGGCCAAAGTTGGTATTTAAAGTTTAAAACATGCAGGAGTCAGAAGAGATGCAGTTAGCAAGTGTGAGCATGCTATTCTTGTGGGTTGTTTGAAAGTAGTGTGCAACAGGTTGACCAATAATCTTATTATTCAGTATGCCTTCAATTTTAAATAAATCCCCAACATTGTCACCAGCAAAGCACCCCCACACCATCACACCTCCTCCATGCTTCACGGTGGGAACCAGGCATGTAGAATACATCCGGTCATTTGGTTCCGGATGGAATTATCTCATTTAGTTTTAGGTTTAGCAGACAGGCAGCTGAGCCAGGCAGACAATCCGAATCACTGAATTAGAAAAGACAAAGAAATTATCTGGCAACTGGTTTCAAAGGAACTAAGCCTAAAGAGAAAGTTGCTGCTGTATCTTTTTTACAAATATGCTGATGTGAGGAGTCCATGATAGATTATGATCTATCATGACTCCCAGGTATTTGTATGAAGATACTTAATTTGAGCATTTTGAATTGTCACTGGCACCTGAACACCTGACATTCCGCCAAAAGGGCAAAGATTATTTCCTCTGTCTTAGTGTTGATAGTAAAAGCATTTTTTTTATGATGTTGAATGATTACCTCTTATTTCTTATCTCCTCACTTGGCCCCTCACAATATTTGAGTTTCTTCTGTCTGATCCTTTTTGTGTCTTTTCCTGTTGTGCTTCCCTTCTCCATCACCCCTCTTTTCTTAATCCCCCCTCTTCCTCTTTACTTCATCTCATGTACTAGATGCTGCGTCTGATGGAGGGTTATGATGAGAACAACATTTTACTGTTGCCTCCCAGAGCCCCTGGAGAAAGTCTTCCCACCGAACTGCTTGACTACTACAAGGAGTACTGCTCCCAACTGAAAGATGATGGTAGCTTCAGGCACACATGTTCATCATGCTCTGCAATCGTATACTGTACCTACAGGTATATGTCTGCATTCTGTGTGCATACCTGTTTTAACTGAATCTACTGTACCTGTGTGTAGCAGAGCAGAAGGAAGCCTTGGATGAAGAAGAAGAGATGGGTGGCACTCAAGAGGAAGAAAAGAAGTCAAGACAAAGCAATGGGCACATACCAGATAGCAAAGTGGAAAAAATACAAACTGAAGCTGTGAAACCAGTTGAATTGCGTGAGTGCAACCATTTTAAAAGTAGAAGTTGAAAGTAGCCTGACATTAGGTAAGTGTGTAATTTTTGTGTCATTTTTGCATGTATGTTGTGTTAAGGTAATAATGCTTGTGCTTTTAGTTCTTTCGGAGATGACCAATGAGGGAAGCAGTGGGACACTGGGGCAGCTAGAGATGACCCCCGTCTCCAGAGCAATTGCCCGCCACATGTGTGTTGATCTATCACCTGAGGGCCTGGCAGCACGCAACCGCAGAGGCATTGCTATTGTTGTATATGGAGCCCCACTGATAGGTGAAGCAAGTAATTAGTTTATTTGCAGAATCTTCATATTTCAATCAAATATTTGAAGACTGGAGCACCTGGTAAGCTCACCTGGTTGAGCGTGCACCCCGTGTATCAAGGCCATGAATCAGTCCTTACAATGTCTCTAGCGCTTTTAAAAATGCCCCAAAAATAATATGGATTAAAAAGTTGTAAGATATATTTAAAGACTAAGAGAATTAGAAATAATAGATAACTACACCATACTTACTACACAGTGGATATTCAGGATATACTCAGTTACCTATTTGTGTGTGTGTGTGTGTGTGTGTGTGTGTGTGTGTGTGTGTGTGTCCTGTTCTGCCATTTTAGATAGGAGCAGCACAGTGGCTGCTCTGGCACATCACTACGGAGTGACATACCTGAGTGTTAATGCTGAGGTTACAGAGGTGTTGATAAATGGCACTTCACCTGTTAGCCTGACTGCAAGACAACTCTGTGACAGGGCTGCTGCGGTTGCCTCTGCTGGTGCTGCTGCTTCTGTTGCTGCTGCTGCTGAGGAGGCTGGTAAGAATAATATACTGTGTTTTTTTTCTTCTCAGTTTTGTGTATCTGTTTGAAGAGTTGCAGTAGCCTGGAAGTGGAGCAGTAAAAGTGATTGTACTAACCAGCCATGTGCTTGTATTGAGGCGTTTTATCTTCTATAGTCAGATGGACACTACTGAAGAACAGTGTAATGTTTAGTTTAGATGATAAATGAAGGTAAAATATGTACATCTGATTTCAGCTCAGACCACAGAACCAGGACCTGCAACACATCTTGAAGCCTCCGATCCAGCTGCACATTCAGCTCGAGCTTCACATGATACTGTGGAAGTTCTTGCCAAACCCAGTGAGGACAGCGGCAGTAGAAATGACTCCAAGGCTACTGAGGTGACTGAAAACACACCCTTTTCCTTTTGTCTGGTACGTTTCCTCAAATCCTCTGGCGGTCCGGTGTATTTTAATGTTGCGTTGGAATGGTTTATCATTTTAGTCCAGGTTTGGGAATTAGAAAATAACATTTGTTTATCTATACCTTATGTTCTATACATTGAGGGTATGAACCTACTGGATACATCTTTATCTTTGCAAGCACAATATCTCTTAAATATATCTCTTATCTCTCTGATATGATTATCTAAAATTGTAAATACCATGTAATAATTGAATATGATAAACTAAATCCTTCAGGGAGGTGGTGTGAACACACTCAGCAATCTCTTGCCTGAACAGCTACTGGTTGATATCCTGGCAGAAAGATTTCTGGTAAGTTAACACACTGTTTTTCCTATATTTATGCAGTTTATTGTAGTAGTATATTGTGTTTATTAGATGGTTTCAAAATAAACAGTTACCTGCTAGGCCACAATGTCACAGGAGCTTACATATTGTGCAGACAAGACCTACTGTAAGACAAGTAGATTAAAATGCTACATGCATACAGTACAGGCCAAAGGTTTGGAACCACCTTCTCATTCAATGCGTTTTCTTTATTTTCACAACTATTTACATTGTAGATTATCACTGAAGGCATCAAAACTATGAATGAACACATATGCAATTATGTACTTAACAAAAAAGTGTGAAATAACTGAAAACATGTCTTATATTCTAGTTTCTTCAAAGTAGCCACCCTTTGCTTTTTTGATAGCGCTGCAAACCCTTGGTGTTCTCTCAATGAGCTTCATGAGGTATTCACCTGAAATGGTTTTTACGTCACAGGTGTGCCTTGTCAGGGTTAATTAGTGGAATTTCTTGCCTTATTAATGGGGTTGGGACCATCAGTTGTGTTGTGCAGAAGTCAGGATGATACACAGCCCTATTGGACAACTGTTAGAATTAATATTATGGCAAGAACCAATCAGCTTAGTAAAAAGAAACAAGTGCCCATCATTACTTTAAGAAATGAGTCACTCGGGAAAATTGCGAAAACTATGAATGTGTCCCCAAGTGCAGTCGCAGAAACCATCAAGCGCTACAACGAAACTGGCTCACATGAGGACCGCCCCGGGAAAGGAAGACCAAGAGTCACCTCTGCTGCTGAAGATAAGTTCATCTGAGTCACCAGCCTCAGAAATTGCAAGTTAACAACAGCTCAGAGCAGCAGACGCATCTCTAGAACAAGTGTTAAACCAGGAGAGAGGCAACAAGCAGAATTTGTTTGGGCAAGAAACACAAGGAATGGACATTAGACCAGTGGAAATCTGGGCTTTGGTCTGATGAGTCCAAGTTTGAGATCTTTGGTTCGGATGGAACCAAATGAGCCTGGTTCCCACCGTGAAGCATGGAGGAGGAGGTGTGATGGTGTGTGGGGTGCTTTGCTGGTGACAATGTTCAGGCCTTGCAGTTCCGGATGGGAACCAGGAAACCACTGCTAAGGAGAGGCAAAAGCAGAAGAGATTTGTTTGGGCCAAGAAACACAAGAGAGCTGGACCGCAGAGGGAAGACAAAAAGTCCAACAACTGCTGAGCATTCTGGGAACTCCTTCAAGACTGTTGGAAAACCATTTCAGGTGACATCCCCTTGAAGCTCATCAAGAGAATGCCAAGAGTGTGCAAAGCAATAATCAGAGCTAAGGGTGGCTACTTTGAAGAAACTAGAATGTAAGACATGATTTCAGTTATTTCACACTTTTTTGAAGTACATAATTCCACATGTGTTCATTCATAGTTTTGATGCCTTCAGTGATAATTTACAATGTAAATAGTCACGAAAAAGAAATAGAATGATTGAATGAGAAGGTGGATCCAAACTTTTGGCCTGTACCTGTACATGCCAGCAGGGTTAAAAAATAGCGTTTTGTATACCAGCCAAATATCTAGTGAATGGTCAAATTTTACGAGCCTCTCAATATATTACCATTGTTTTTTTGGCTGGTGAGCAAAGTAAATCTACCAGCCACTTGCATATTTTACGAGCATTTGGCTGTTAGATGATTCTGATCCCTGGCTCCCTGCTATTTGTACTTATAAACTGGTAAATATCAACTATGTATTATGTTTAATAATGGTTTTAATACTTAAAAGAGGCAGAGTTTCTTAGGTTTAACTTCTGTGTCTTCTCATGTTTGTTCTCTTTGTCTCATCATTGTGATTGCTGTTGGTGCTGCCGTTGTGCTAACAGCGGAGCGATTGTCACCGCGGCATAGTGATTGATGGCCTGGAGTCTGTGTACACTAAGTCAGAAGCCAGCACACTGCAAGTTGTTCTCAAGGCCCTTAATAACCGCAAACACATCTATGTAGTCAACTTGTCTGACTCCTACGCTGCCCTGAAGGCACGGGAGAGAACACAGAGAGAAACTGAGGGTAAACACACACATACAGACATTCTTATACAGAGGACAGAACTCATCAAATTGATTGTGTAATTATTTCTATTCAGCAAGGTTTATGGCATTGTACAGTATGTGAAACTGTCTATGTGTGTCCTTCAGAGGCTCTGCAGAAAGAGAGAGCTGATAGAGAGGAGCAGTGGCTCCAGGAGCTGGATGATGATGAGTATGACGTTCTCCCAGAGGAGGTGATAGAGCATATAGTCCATAGAAACAGAGAGAAGCGCAGGCAGCAGAAACTCAGGTACTGACTGGAAGATGGCCAGACACTTTGGACCTCATGCAAGAACCATTTTTAGTATTCTTATGCTAATACTCTGTTACTGTTTTCTGAGGATTGCTAGTATGAGTGTTCCAATACGGATTCACCTCACTCTCTTAACTGGACAAATTTGTTTTAACTTGATGAATGTCACCTGTTCATGTTATTTTAATTAATTTCATATTTAAAGATCAAATTTATTCAGACATTATTATTCTTAAGTCAAAAAAATGGTTCTATCTATGCATGGCTGTTACCAACTGTGCAATTCGTTTGTACCTAATAGAAAATTCAAAACACAATTCTCTTTTTCACAACTGTCCACTATTATTATGCGTAGTTCTTGCACAAGGCCCTCTTTCTAATTCAAGCAAAGAGACAGCTAAATTCTTATGGAGGCATAATCTATATAGGAATCTATATGTAAGGACATGATAGAATAAATATCAGATTGGACTGAATGTCTACATATCTGGATCAAACTGTTATTTAACCCTCCAGTCTTAGATTTTGTGTACATCCCTCTTTTGAAGTCCTGTCTGGAGCCTTGTTTTGGAGTTTTGTCCACAAATTATAATTGAACTGTTCAGGCCCTAACAATAATATATGTAGCTTCCACCAGATAGTTACCCTGGGAATCCAGAGTTCTCGTGAGAGCACAATTGAATTTGCTCAGCGAGTTACTCTGGCATTGAGTCATGTTTCCCATTAACTATACTCTTGTAGCCAAGCTGCACCAATCACATCGGTGTATCTGATATAGGCGGGCCAGAGGCGAGCTAAACAGATGACGATAATTTAATCGTCCAGTTAACTCCTCTGGTAGCTAAGCGTACAGGGCTCTGGATACGTCACCCTGTGTGTTGTTGTGATTGGTTATAGGGTTATCCAGATGCGTGCAGTAACATTTTCAAATGTATGCTTGGTGCCACCCCTTGGGCTCGGCCATTTTCATTACTCAATGCCAGACCCTTAATCTTTCAGATTTGGGTATGGATTTCCAGGCTACCAGATAGTGGGAATATTTTCAAACGTTTAAAAAAAAATAACATGTAGCTGTGTGTGCGCCTGTTTTTGTAAGGGATCTTGAGCGTAAATCAAAAGAGCACAAAGAAAAGAATCAGGAGGAGGAGATGAAAAGGTTGAGAGAAGAAGGAAAGAAGGATACTAAAGACATGTCAAAGAAGAAGACCTTGCTGGTGGGAAAGCAGGTATTCCATAATAGCACTCCTCTATGAACAAAATCATATGTGTACCAAAATGCATGCAAGCTCCTTGTCCTGGTTCCGCTGGGGTTTCCGTCAGATGACCCTCACCCTTCACTTTCTTTGTGTTGGCATTCTAAACTCTGGTTGATTTGGCAAACATCCTCCGAGCTAGACAATCAAATTATATTTATCTTTTTTTTTTACTGAAATTCTTATTACACACTTGACAGCCATTTTAATTCCAGAGATTGCCTCCCTACGTACACATATTCCACCAAAACAAGTTCCTTTCTGAGGCTATTTTGCAGAGGCACCGTTGCTGTGACCAACGTTTAGCGCTGCCCAAGATGGTTGTAATTGGTTTAAAGAAATGCTAATAAACCAGAGCCGTTTTTCTCCCATCCAGGAATGTTGAGTGGACTAGCCAGACCCTACTGGACAGCACTGTGGAGATCGGTGTAGCTTCTCCACACACACATTTTGGGATAAGAGAAAAAAATGGTCTGGGTTGTTTACATATGTTTAAACGAATCACACTTGTCTTGCTAAGCTCCGGACGCAGCGACAGTGGCTCTGCAAAATAGTCTCAGAAACGTGTTTTGGTGGAACACTTTGGCACCCCTCAAAAAAAAACGCCACATAAGATGTAAACTAAAGGGGCGGCCTCTAGCTCACCCTGTAGAGTTCGCACCCCCATGTAGGCTGATTTCTTGGCAGTGCCGCGTGTTCAAATCTGACCCGCGCCCATTTGCTGCATGTTGTCTCCCCCCCTATAGTAAATAAATCTTTACAATTCAACACCAAAGAGCAATGCACTCTATCATATTAACAGATGAGTATTTAGTGTCACTACTGAGGTGACCTAGCTGGGAAACTTAACTAATCTGCGAGCTAATGTTTCATTTGCTCTGCATATGCAAATTAGTCAGGCAATGCCAGGCTACACCTCAACTGATCATTTGCCACGCAAAAAATGCAATAGATAACTTTTAAATGCTGATGGCCTATGTGTAATACCCTTGCTGTTTCTCCTATCCACCATATGCAGTCCATTGAGGATGATCTGCAGTCTCAGTTCACTGTGTATGAGCAGAGCCAGGACCAGGTGGAGCACATCCTGCAAAACTGGGACAGAGCCCAGGGCTTGTTGCTTGTCCCGCTTCCCACTGAAGAAGCCCCAGCCGGGTCAGAGGATGCCACAACAGAGAAGGTGTGGTCTGCTGACTTTCAGTTATGTTTTTTCTATAATTACTGTTTACATTACAGCAATGTTGGGGGGGAGGTTTCTTTTATTTTTTTTCAGATAGAGAAATCCTTGTCCCTAGAGACTGCGTTTTTCTGTAAAAGCGGCTGCTCCTGTTGCTCAGTTAGGTTTGAGATCTCTTTGTTGCTTCCATGCTGCATACAGGACAGGGCGGAGTCACATGACTTCACATGTGGTAATATGTTTTTAAGGGGAAAATACATGAATATACACAGTTGGAAAAAGTATTAACAGGATTAAAAATACTAAATAACCGACATGGGACAATAGGTATGGGTATTGTTCAATTTTCAAAAACATTCAATACTGATGCCAATTCTGTGACCTCGGTACCGGTTTCTCAACGATAAAGTGTATGAGATTTTCAATGCCAATTTTATAAATCAAAAAGAAATTACAATATTACACATTACTGCACAAAGCTTGCTCTGTGTAACAGTTAAGTTCTTGCTTATCCTCACTATTAGGAAAGGTCCGTCAACAAAATAGCCAATTTCAAAAAGTTATAATAAAAGTAGTTATTTAACAGAACTGGGTGACAAAAGATTAAAGTGTAATATACTGTACTTTGCAAAGCAGAGCACAAATGCAGAAACTCGACAGACCACGGTAAAGCAGTTAGCTGTCCGGCTCCTACATATGTACTGTTGATCATCTCAAATGTCTTAGGGCGTTGTCTTCTCCCATTAGTGTTGCAGACCAGATGTGTCCACATCTCATTTGTCCGTTTATCTGACTCTATTTTTCTCTCCTCGTGTGACGTTGCATAGCTGCTAAAGCATTCTCAGACTCCTGCGTAGCTACTAAGACATTCCCATACTTGTAGTCATACTTTAAGTTGTC